>QLNU02014239.1:22027-34595 GCA_006491805.2 Dysdera silvatica | reverse complement strand
ATGAACAATAAACCCGTTTACTATCATTTCTGCAGAAAGTATGCGAAAATGAGTCGTAGAAATAAACAAGTGTGGCGGAATGAAAGCTTGTAATGAGGCTCCATAACCAGTGTAAATCTTTACGAGAGATTGCACAGCTCGCCGGCAGACCTCGTTCTATAGTCCAATCCATAATTGACCGTCATTGTCAAAGAAATACGATTCAGAATATGCCGCGAAGTGGACGTCCACAAAAACTGACTGAAAAGCACAAACGTTTAATTGTGAGAGTAATTAAGAAAAATCCAAAATTAAGTGCTCCAAAGATAAGAAAAGAGCTGCTGAATCAAGGTGTATCACTCTAAGAAAGCACGGTGCGCCGCGTTTTCAAAAATGCAGGGTACAATGGACGTGTAGCTCGTAAAAAGTTTTTCATGTCAAAGGTAAACAGAAAGAAGCTTTTGCAATTCGCAAAAAACCATGTTGATAAAGGTCCTGACTTTTGGAATAGTCATATTCTCTGATGAGAGCAAATTTAATATATTTGGATCAGCTAGCAGGCAAATGATATGGCGTAAAAAGAACACCGAGCTTCAACAGACGAACCTGTGTCCAACAGTCAAATATGGAGGTGGAAGTGTGCAAGTTTGGGGCTGTATGAGTGCAGAGGGAGTGGGAAAATTGCACATTATCGACGGAATCATGGACCACAGAATGTATATTAACATTCTGAAGGAAAATTTGGGTCCTAGTGCTGATCAAATGGGTCTTCAAAATAACTTTATCTTTCAGCAAGATAACGACCCGAAACATACTACGTATAATACAAAGCTGTGGCTCCTTTACAATACTCCCAGCTAAATATCCCTCCACAATCACCTGACATTAACGCTATAGAACGTTTATGGAGCATTCTGGACTCGCGGATGAGAAAACGACGCATATCAAATAAAAATGATATAAAAATTGCCCTTCTCGAGGAATGGACATCCATTTCAACGGATATCACCAAAAATTTAGTGGATTCGTTGCCAAAACGCATGAAAGCTGTGATTAAAGCCAAAGGGAACCCAACGAAATATTAAGAGTGAATTATTATTTTATTAATGAATTTTCTGACCAAAAAACAATTAGTGTACGAATATTTTTGACACATGAGCTATGTGTAAGTTTGTTCATTTTTTGTTATTTGCAGTGCACGTATATTTTTTTTTTTACTTTTTTATGAAGTAAATACAAAAATTTATATTAATTGTGGTGACATTTGGCCCATATCTCTACATCTAATAATTATTATACAGCAGTTTCTTAAATAGAACACACTGCAGGTGTACGAATACTTATGGCATTCACTGTATTTCCGGAGAGGGAGCAATAGCGGAAGCAGACTTTCATTTGGGGGGTTAAGGACAGAATTTGCCATGGTCTTGGAATAACACCCTTCATTTATCATGAAAGTTGGAATTTTTTACAGTGAAAAAATATATTTTGGGGGTCATGACCCCTGTGACCTCCCCTTTTCTGCCCTTGGGAGGGAGTTCCAGCTCTTCACATGTCTCGAAATGGCCACCCTTTGACTGGGACACTGATGCTGCTGAGATCACAGCAAGCCAAGATTATATAACACTATCAAATTTTCAGACGTTTGTATTTGTGCCATGCTTTGGAAAACGCTTCTATGGTTTGTTTTTATAACAATTTACTAGCATCCCATTAAGAAATAGGTTTGGGGTTTACGGACAATTCTCAAATGTTAATCTACCAAAAGTATAACAGACATTTTAATCTGGATGCGTATCATGTTCACCCAGAGAATGCACGAATGTGTTGAGAAGCTTGCAGCATCGTTACTCAGGGAAAACATCTGCGATATCCAAGTGGCACCCTTCGTTTCTCCGCCATTATGAAATCTTGCTCCCTGGTGAAGTCGAAGATAGTGGAGAGTAGGATCGCTAAAGACGATTGTGTGGGCGTTAGTAACCCTATGCTACAGTGAATAAGAGAGGCACCGAAGGTCGGAGGGGGTCACACCAGCTTTCGAGTACGCAAAATGTCCCTTTCACAAGCAGCGTCATCATCGTCTCGATGCCTTGTTTCTGCAATTCCCTCTGCTGTTCTAAATAGGACCATCATTATAATCAAGTTTTTGAGTAAATCCGTTACAAGAGGTCCGACTTCGCATGCTTGTCAAGTAACGAATGTAAGTAGAGTCTTTCTTTCTTAATTCAATATAAGTGTATTAGTTGTATTAACGTTAGGACATCTTTGGCTCTATCTCGTTCCTTCTCTCTCTCTCTCAAAGCAAAACATTGTCGCTTGATGAATGAAGGAGCGAGGCCTTCCTGAGAAAGAGATCAACTTTTTGATTCCTTATCTACGTAAATTGACCGTTCTCATTCGATAAAAATTGCAGTGGTGGGGAAAATTACAATAAAATTGAACATCAAATGCGATTTCACATAGTTAACAATAATAAAGATATAATGTAATAAACTAAAATTTAACAATGAAAGTAAATAATAAAAAACAAAGAGCATTGGTGAAATTTGCATTTTTTATTGCAACTAGTTTTAATAAATTTTTATGATTGTCAAAGTAAAGAACTTAAAAATAACATAATCGCTCTTTGCGCCCAAGAAATACAAATTGGAGTGTATATTTTTGCCGCTGTATTATATTGTTCACATCGTTTTTTAAAAAGCTAACTCATTTTAATATCGTAATTTAAGTCCAAAAGTAATTTTTGTTTTACTTTTTGAAGTTTTAAGAATTGAAAAAAAAAATAGCAAATCCATAATTATCATCCACAATCAAATAAGGAACAATAAAACAAAAAAATATTTTTTAAATTAATAAATCAAAGCTAACACAAACAGTTCATTTTCTTTATATTTTGTTAATTACGGCATTCTCAGAAACTGATGTTTTTACTAAATGCTAAACAAGTTGTCAAAATTTAACACACTTGTGTTCATATCGTAGCGACTAAAATTTTCTTTCTGCAAGTTGCTGCATTGGATTTAAAATTTAAGGCTCCATGATTATTTTCAAAAATGAAAACCTACGCCATAATTATGTTGCATAATGGAAGTAAAAGTTGCAAGCAGTTACAGTCATGTAAGGAAATAGATTTAAACCTCTGATCTTAACTCTCTACGCTAATAAAATTATAAACATCATATAAGAAAATAATAAAAAATGATATAATTAAAAATTGAAAAAATTACATGATAAAACGATAAAAATTATAATTATATAGCTAATAAAAAACAAAACGTAAAATTTTATAAATCTCGAGGGTCTGTATGGTCAACTAATGCATTATTCTTTTCCAAATGGTCATTATAAGAATAAAGCCTTCACCTGATTAGAAATCTTAGGCAAAAGAATTTATATTTAGTCGTAACATTTTTCAGAATCAGTAATTCGGAATTAAGAAAGAACATTAATCATTCATTTCAATCAAGAGTCAAATGCTCTTGATAAAATATCTACCGATTTTATTGATTTTAAGGTTTTACACATTTATTGAAAATATTTCAAAATTTTCCTTTTTTGCATGTTGTCTATTGAATATATAATTGCATTCTTTAAATTTATTTCCATTTGATGCGAATAAAAGCATCGAAATATCAAATTATTGTAAAGAACAAAATGAAGAGCTGTATAGTTGCATAATAAAATCAATGCAATCCTAAAACAAAAAATAGCGACCTATAAAATTCGGAACTCGGTAAATCTTTAGAAGTGAAAAAAAATATTACATTTAAGCTTTTTTTCCCCCCTCGAAAGTTCGATAGTTAAATAATTTACTATAAATCAATTTTTGCGTACTGTCTTTAATTACACTTAAATGCGAACGATTGGAGTAACTGATGTGGGTGGATGTGTACAATAAGAGTCCAATTGATTCACAATGGCTCTGGTGGATATTGACATAATGCAAGCTTATTAGAACTGAGCTAATAAATAATAAAAAATTACAATTCAAGGCCGGAAATCACGAATGTCTTTAATTCAATTCATTAATTTGAATGTTACTCCCAAGACGGTCCATGCATTTATACTAGAGATAGAACTGGTAACTAATCTTGACATTCGAACTTCAATCGTGGGCGCCGGCGGCATAAAAATGTGGGGGGAACAATATACCAGTAGAAGGAATTTTGTTTTAAATTGGAGGGGGACATGGAAACCTAATACCAACACTGGGGGGACGGGTCTTCCCTGTCCCCTCACTAACGACGTCCGTGACTTCAATGCATTTAACCACACGTTCTTAATGAAGTAAATAAACATCACCATCTGTGCAAGGGAGGATCCAGAAATCTTTCATGGGGGAGGGGGGCGATTAGTTTCCTATTCTTATTTTTAGTCAAGTGTCCGATACTATTCATTTCACTTTAAATGATATAATCCAGGCTCAAAGTGGGGGCGATTGCCTCATCACCCCCTCATTGGATCCGCCACTGCATCTGTGAATATAAAAATCACAATTTCTCACCATTTCCTTACCTACACGATACAAAAAGGCTGATGAAAATGTTTGAAGAACTGATTTTTAAAAAGTTGCTAGTAAATCGAAATATTTGTATTCTTGGATAGAATAGTATAGAAATTGGATTTATGAATCGTAATACATTAATGTATTTTGATTCATAAATCCCACCTCTATAATACATCTTGCTATGTAAATCAGTTAGTTTGTAACAATTCAAGGTTATGTTAGGAAGTGAATTTTTACAAGTTTTATTACGTGTTAATTTGTTGATTTCAGTTTGGATAATTTTCTCGGAATTTTTCTTAATAGATTGGGAATATTTTTTGCAATTTTTAACACTACCAAAATTATAGCATTAACTTTCAAGGTTCACGTCAGTGTCGGATTTACGTAGAGTCAAGTAGGCCCGGACCTAGGGCCCCGTCGGGGCCTGATGTTATTTAAGTTTAAGCGTTATTTTATTCTCGTTTATTTGAAAATGCGCAAGACATTTTCATTTTTAGCAAACCTAAATATTAAAGATACGATTTTCAAAGAAAAGCTCAAATTTTTTAACTGAATATCGTAGGGGTGGCATTCTTTAGGGGGCCCTTTCTATCCTTTTAGCCTAGGGCCCACTAAAGCCTTAACCTGGCACTGGTTCACCTACACTTTTAAAACTTTGTTAGAATTCCTCATTAAAACCACGAGGACTGCAAAACAAGAAAAAATTATTTCAATTTACATCCTTCTTTTAATGGCTAAATAAATAATTTATTAAAATAACCGTAGTCTATTAGTCATTTCCCAATAAAGTCACAGAAAACTAATTGCGGTCGTATACTAATATTATATCATGCACTATCCATCCAAGGAAGGCGGTTGAAAATTGGTTTGCAGAAAATAGTTTTATTTGTATGAGTAATAACTGAACTGTGGTGACAGTGGGAGTGGGGGGGGGGAATACAAAGTAAGAAGAAAAAAATTTTACGGAACAGTTGCTGACGTTGAATCTGCCATGTCGTGCCCAGATTGATAGAGTTAACGCTTATTAAAACCGAATAACGGCCAACTGTCGCCTACAAACGCTCAATGTTGTTTAAGGAGAGTAAGTAGTTCCTTGTCGGAAATGGGAGTGCAATGGAAGATTTGAGAGGAAGGGGGTCCTTGTCGTTCCGTTTGAAATGCCATTCTACCTACATTTTTCAAACACTCATCCCCCATTCAAATACTTTTTTTTATGCTTTTTTAAAACTTGTAGCCACGTTCCTTTCAGTTGAAAAAAATTACTGTATACGGACGTTTCTTTGACACGTGGCATATTCATCATAATCGTTTTTCGAGTCGGTACTCTTCACAAGTAAGATAAAAAAAATCGATAGGAACATTCCATTCTGGAAAGTTACAATTTATTAACATCTCATCAAGTCGTTTGCAGTGGATATGCATTGCAATAAAACTGGGGTCTGTGGTTTCGCATTCACTAAGCGGACGGATTCGATTTCCAACGGTTAAAAATAAAAAATAAATTAATTAATTAAACTAAAAAACTAAAACAAGCAAGTGAAAGAAAATTGCCTAAGGTCGATATTTAAATTTAGCCTATTTGAATTAACATTAATTCGCCACTCTCTAATTCTCAAGTAACTCGGTAGGTTTTCAACGTTAACAATAGCCATCATTATTGCATTTACAGAAGACCTTTACCTTACCCTTTTTATTGTGTGTAGACAGACAGACTGAAAAAGCAATAGTGGGATCAATATCTAATGAAACCCGTTAATAAAATACTTACCGAATGACATTTTGAAAATTCTACGTTGCTGGCTGTGACGTCATTATTATGACAATGACAGAATGTGCGCTTATTGGTTGATGGTGTTTTTGCGGTGCAAGGACCGTAAACTTCTGCTGTCAAGGGAAGGCTGTAAGAAAAATGGTACGCGTTCTAAAATATCATTGGGATGGGATCAAACCCCGGCTTACTGGCGCACCCACGTAGGGGGCCGAGGCCCCCCCCCTCCCCGAACTAACGAAGTGAAAAGTTATTAAGCCAACGGACACTGAAATTCTTTTTTTGAAAGTAGTAAAATTGAAAGTAATGACGATCTCGAGGACATTTCCTTGAACACTAGTGACATTGATGAGATTGCTGTTGAGACAAGCAACAGCAGCGGCTAGGAGCTCCCCTCAAACACTTCCCAATTGGTAAATATAGATCAAAACACAATATCAAACACAGTTGAAATGGAAATTCTGACTGCAGATATTTCTAATTATGTCAAGAAATCTAACCTCACTGATGAAGATAGGATAACAGTGCTAAAAAGTCTTTGCGAACCATATGCAAATTGCAATTTTCCCACGACCGTCACTAGTGCTCTACATAGTCAAGAAAAATCTCACCACAGCCGAAAGTTCAGCTCGTCTGAACTGAGTAAGCATAATTATCTTAAGCTTACCTAAAGGTAGAAAACAGTGCCTATAGCCAGGGGCGGACTGGGCCGTTGACACTGGCCCGCGCGTTTTTGCATTTCGGAGGCCCAAATTCAAGAACAATGATAATTAATTACGTAACGTGCCATAACGCTCAACATGAAATGTCAACAATAAGTAGTTATTTGATATTTTTATTCAGAACGAAATAAAATTATTTGTATTATATTCGTGAGAACTCGTTATTGAATTATGGACATTTATAACATACTTCAAACTGAAGGTATATTATTATGAAATATATGATGCAGTATCTTGACCTTCGAACTTTTTTATGAATTCATATCTTTTGTTTAGAAAATTTGAAAACTGCATATTAGCAATAAAGTTATAAATTTTAACATGCACCAGATATGTAAACTGAAAAAAAAAGTACATTTTTTAGGTTTTACGTAAGTCTGAAAATTATTTTGCATTCTTTTTGCGATTTATCAGTCAATAAAATGATATTACTTTGGACCATAACACTTAAATGATAATTATGCTAAATTAATCTCATAATTACATTAATTTAAATAAGCATTTTTCGAAAAAAAAAGTTAAAATTCAGTTTAAAAGGCCGAAAGTTTCTATAACTTTAAAAATGTTCGGCCCATTTAGGCCCGTTGAATGAATATACCAATTAATTTTCGGTAAACCGACCCATTCCAGCTCCTATTTGAAATGGAATTTTAGGCCCGCGGCCCTACCCGCGAGTGAAACGGGCCGTAGCCCGTGCGGGTCTTTACATTGTATGCAATAAAGAATAGTAGTAACAATATAAATAGTATTTCTTAACATTACGCTGAAAGATATCAGTATATTCTTTTTCCATGTCTTCTTTATTAGCTCTAAATTCTACATGCCAATCGAAATTTTGTATTTACTATACGAAGCACAAAATATAAAATACCCAAAGGCAGAAAAGTTATTGAATTGTGATATAAAATACCCAAATTATTATGATATAATAATTTTTTAAGTATACCCAAATTATTATGATATAATAATTTTTTAAGTATACCCAAATTATTATGATATAAAATACCCAAAGGCAGAAAAGGCCACTCGCGGCTCTAGAATAAGGTTTTGACCATGGCCACTGATTGACTCACTTATCAGGCGGTACACCTATACATATTCATTTCTCTGGCTTTCAAACCGGCTGGAAAATGTTCAATACCCTTCTTTTGTATTTCCCTAACTGCAATTTGTTTCTTACGAATGATCGTAAAACATTCGCCTTCTGCTTCCAATTGTATAAAGAATGTTATCAGCATCTAGCATCAAAACATCAGTGATACCGTTCCCAGCCTGGACAAAGATGACCTAAGTGCCTTGTGATATGAGGGGAGATAGCAGAGAATGTAAATGTCTTTTTCTTTTTTTTCAAAACAAAATGGCAGACCGTTTACTTTCCAAATTAGTAATGTTCACATGATGTATGAATACAGATGGTGCAGTCATCTCTCCCAACCCTACTCCGATCTACTCAAAATGTAAACATTCGAAAAATCGAAATGCTTTCCAGTTTTCTTTTTCTTTTCATAAAATGTGAACGCATAGGCGTAGAGTTATAGGCGTAGCCCCGTGGGCCCGAGCCCCCCAATAATCTAAATGAATTGCAATTTTACATATACACGTACATAAAATGTGCCCCCCCCCCCCCCACAATAATTTTGAAAACTCTACGGTGGTGTATGAATATATGGCTATTTGAAATCAACACGGCTTTTTAACACTTTTCTGGCATGGATTTAGAATAAGGAACTTCATCTTTGTTTCCGTATGTATGTTGCAGTTATATAAAAAAGACTTCCAGCTAAGAAACGCTGAGGTACCTCTTTGTAATATTATATTAACAATGAAAGTTCCCGGCCCTTAAAATATGGGGAGAAGCAGTGGCCGATTTCTAAGTAGGCTCACAAGTAACAGGACTTGGTGCGGCACGTATCATGTGGCGGCATCAATGTGCTTAAACATAAAATTGTCCAAACTCGACAATGTTGAAAAAATAACTTTTCTTTTAATTATTGTCCTATTTCCCCAATTACGATGACATATAAGCAACTACTTTAACTTGCCTACAAATTCAAACTGTAGAATCAAAAGATAAAGGACTCTAAAAATTTTGCGCCCAGCGTGCCCATTTATAAATTCAGGCTTAACACTCTATTTATATATACTCAGACCCGGCGCGACCATTAGGCGAACTAGGTGGCCGCCTAGGGCGGCATCACGACAGACTTTTTGTTGCTTAATGCACCACTATACGATAATCGAAATAAACCCAACAACAAATAAATGGAGCTAAATGGATTATCGCTTGTCCTGGTAACGCCGATGGTTACTTTTGATTTTACAGACGAGAACAGAAAAAAAAAAATTTTTAACGAGAAAGTTTGGAGGGGTTCTTCCTCTAAACACCTTTGTGGTTTAGCACCCGTGACCTCATGGTGTTGATGTTTCTTAGCTAACAAAGTATTGATAAAGGGTCAAGTTATAAATAGTTCCGCATTGTACATCTCAGCTGCATAAACATTTTCCCTCCTAACTGTTCTTTGTAAGATATTATTACCCTTCACAGGGATAACACAATTGCCAAATATGGTCAACACAAGAAAGCCTCCGGGGCGAGATTTTTGTGAGTTTTCGTGGGGGAATTTATTATACAATAATTTTTGCCACCCACGTTTTAATTACAGCTCAAACTAGAGCTTATGTAATTTTGGAGAAAAAGAGACGCTTTCCCCATCCTGGATTCGAACCAGGTTCTTCCTTGGAATCAGATTTCCTCTCCAGAGCACATGGTGCGGGTTAAGTCGTAACCCTAAGCCCCTTTTGGAGATCCCAGAGATCGGGGTGGACGAGTAGGAACATTTAAGAAACCGGCGATGTCACAGTACCTACAAACTATGGGAGTTGGCTTTATGGTTTTTACATGCAATCAGTTAGTCCTGGAGACTTGGAAGTCCCACTTCTTTTTTTAAACTTCCGCATCATTATCGAAACAAGAAAGATGTAAAAACATGCCAGTTACCATTTATATTTCACAAGTAAGTAATATTTATTTAAACTCTAAGACTACATAATATTTAAAATTCATTTATAAGCGTATACTCTTAAAATTTAAATAAAAATAATTTATGAAATTGATCACTGAGCTTGCCTTCCTCTGGAAAAAGTGCTAGGAAGTTTCGTTTCACTTTTATAATTTATGACACACATATTTTAGTATAAATAAATAAATATCATTATTCATGGAAAAATATTTTAATCTATATATTATGAATCTATATATCTTATTGGTTTTAAATTTTTAATGATCGTATATCAAGGACAGCGGCGAATCTAGGCAAAAAAGTTTGGAGGGCACAAATTCCTATCTATATGCACGGCCAGAATAATTAAATCCGGTTATATTTGTGGGGGTTATGACCCTGTCTCTATCCTAGAACCGCCACTGATCAAGAACTATCATTATTATAACTAACCTATTGATGATTTTAATAATTTCTTTGTTTATGTTATACAGTAAAATCTGTGTATAACGATGTTCTATAAACTGTTAAAGATATCGTTATAGACAAAATTTAATAAAATACGCTCTATAGTCGACGCCATTTAATTTTTATCAATACCATAATCTTGCCCGCGAATTACGAGGAGCCCGAAAGGGCCCCGCGAATTACGAGGAGCCCGAAAGGGCCCCGCGAAAGGATGGGCCCCAAAAAATGTCATTTGACAATTGTATTTAATGTGATAAAATAGTAAATTAATACAAAAAAACGTTTTTTCTTCAGATTTACAATCCGAAACAAATTCAGAGAAATCATAGCTATTATCTATAATTACAACTATTATAACTACTATAACCACAGCTTTGAGAATTGGATAATAAAAGAGCAGAGTTTTCAAAAACACAAAATTGTTACACCGATACCACATATTATTCGCAACTTTTGCCAACACTTTTACAACTTTAGCTCTGCAAGTGCATTTTTGGACATACGACACTGACGTGAAAGTGGTATTAAAAAGCATATTTTTACCTACATCTTTAAATGGTAATAAGGGTGCGTACATTTTTCAGATATATATCCACTATGTGCATCAGTGGGCCCCTAAATGCAAGTTGAGCCGGGGCCCCCAATATTCATAATCAGCTCCTGACCATGTTGACCAAAGAGGAACTTCTTAATAAAAGAGAAATAATTCAATATAGGTAAAGTTTTGACACTCCTCTTTTTGTATGGTTGTAAGAGGCATAATTTAATTTTCTTTTCTCTACCTATAAACACATATTTTGGTATGAACCATACAAAAAACGTAACGTTTAAAGCATACGCGGGATGTTCGTAAAGGGGTGGGTTACAAGACTAAAACTATATATATATATATATTCAGAAGCAAAACTTCAGGAATTGGAAGAGGAACTAGACAAGATCAAATGGGACATTGTAGGACTCAGTGAAGTTAGAAGAAAAGGTGAAGAGTTGGTGGAACTTAAAAGTGGACATTTGTTTTATTATAGAGGAACGGAAACTGGAAGAACAAGTGGTGTTGGCTTCTTAATCAACAAAAGAATTAAAGACTGTCTTCTGGAAGTTGAAAGTACATCAGATCGAGCAGCGAGGCTTGTTGTTCAACTAACCCAGCGATACCAACTTCAAATAGTACAGGTATATGCACCAACATCAAGCCATCAACATCAAGCCATACCGACGAAGAGGTTGAAGAATTTTATGAAGAAATCAAAGAGTTACACACCAAAGGGAAACAACATATCAAGCTCATCATGGGGGATTTCAATGCAAGAATTGGACAACAGGAACAAGGAGAGACATCGGTTGGTAAATACGGATATGGGGAAAGGAATGAACGTGGCGATCAACTCATCGAATTTGCAGAAGCTGAAAACCTTAGCATCATGAATTCATTTTTTAAGAAGAAACCGCAAAGAAAATGGACATGGAAACACCCAAATGGGGGAACTAGTGAAATTGACTATATCCTGGCAAACAAGAAATCAATTATTGAAGATTGCAGCGTACTGAACAGATTTAATACTGGAAGTGATCATCGAATGGTGAGATGTAAAATGCACTTAAATACTAAATTAGAACGACAGAAGCTCATTAGGAAACAAGTAAGTAAGAGGGTGGATTTAAAGAAATTAAAAGAAAATACCGAGGCATTCAAGTTGGAATTAAAAAATCGCTTTTCTGCACTGGAAGGACTTATTGAAGAAATTGATATCTCAGAAGCAAATGAAAACATTGTTAAGACAATAGTTGAAACTGCTGGGGAAATTGGTGGTGTAACCTGTAAAAAGCACAATAGCAAATTATCTGAGAAGACGAAACAGCTCATGAAAAGGCGAAGAGATATGAAGGTGGACAATCAAAATACCAGTTCCAGGATTGAGTACATAGAACTTTGTAAAACTCTGCGCAAAAGCATGAAAGAAGACATAAGAAAATTCAACTGTGAGCTAGTAAGGAAAGCCATTGAAAATAACAAGAGCCTTAGGGTTGTTAAAGGAAGTTTATCTGTTGGGAAGAAACACATCATTGCATTAAAAGGAGAGGATGGCACCGTAACAAGAAATAGGGAAGAAATACTTAGAAGAGT
>QLNU02014238.1:0-25873 GCA_006491805.2 Dysdera silvatica | reverse complement strand
TCCTACCGAATATATATTAGTTTATGATTGTGTAATGTTTCAAGCAATGTGTTCAATGCACAAAGTGAAGCCATGCACACTGTGCATTGCATGGCTTCACTTTATTTTTTTATGTATTGAAAAGTGAAAATAACACAATAAATGTTAGAATTTGACTTTAACACCATTTTACTGGTAACAGGTTAAGGAATTGAAAATACCTCACCCCCATTTTACAATTTTACATATGCCACTGCACATGCAAGTTGCACATAGTCTCATAAAGATTAAATATTTGAAAAGATACACATTTCTTTAATACAAATTTAATTTAATCAACCTTCTCTCTTTATTGGTACTGAACTTTTTAAATAGTGAATCTATGTTCAAGCCTTCTGGGCATTTACATTCAAATGCCTGGAAAACTAAATTCGCCATTCTTTGGTGGGTCATGGAGAGTTTGAGGTCTATTAATGGCTGTCAAATTCGAAAAAGTTGACTCACGAGTGTCCTTACTAGAGACGTTTGGCTGTAGTAAGGACACTCACGAGTGTCCTTACTACAGCCAAACGTCTCTGAAGCAGCCAAAAGCCACAGGTGTCCTTGAATACTTCTCTATACTTATATAAAACCTCCGTTTTACTCTTTTTATTTTTCCATTTTAATTTTGCCTTTGTAATGGTCTAACTCAAATGAAACCTTGCCTCCATCTGTATAGTTGGCAAAGAAGTTTTTCACAACGGCTAGTTCTTCAGTTGAGGGTATGTTTATTCCTGCACACACAAAAGGGAAAAACTAGGTGTAATAATATTTTTTGTCGAAAGTAAATTAGTCTTAAAAAACAGTTCTGAAAAAAATACATTTTTTAACTCATGACAATAATTAGTTTAACGTTCTGCTTCCTTTAAGGAAGTACCTTAAAGTGAAAAAAAGTAACACTTTTTCAAAGCATACAGAGGTGCAGCCAGGATTGGCAAAATTTTTCAATGGGGAGTAATTTCTGGAAAAACAGGAATTTTCCGAAAAATATATAATTTTCTGAAGTTAAAATCCCAATTCTTATTGGGATATTTTATTAAAGCTTTCAATTGGGGGGGGGTATCTCAGCAATACTGTATACTTTCTGTTGTAAGTATACCTAAAGGTGTAATTGCATGCAATCATTTGTAACTAATTGTAAGACAAAATAAAAACTTTCGCTTACCTAATTCACTTAGACATCGCAATTTTGATTCATCCAACTTCTCCATATTGGATATAGCAACAAGAAGCTCTTCATTTGCCTCAAAGTGTTTATTTAGATCAGACAGCACCATATCAATAATTTCATAGAATTCACCCTATAGTAGTTTTGAAGTTATGGACGAGTTTCCATTTTCACTCTGAGACTTTGTGTTTCCAGGCATCTTCTCTGTCAGGCTTTTGTTTTCCTTTTGCCTCTTCCTAATACTTGTCTTCTGTCCTCGGTTTTTTCTGACTCTGGTATTAGTTGGTGAGCTTAAATCATTACGGACTCGTACTAAGCTTCACTTCTCATAGAACTGACTTGAGATGTCGCAGATTTTATTACTTCAATGCCATCTCTTAAGCTAGATTCAGGGTCCTGTAATATAGCATCAGCTGGATGAAGAAGACCTGAAGCTTTTTAGCACATAACATGGCAGAAACGAAACTCTAAAGAAAGTATTAATGATTTGATTCCCTTGCTTTTTGTTATATCTTCGCCATTAAATTGTCGGTCCTCAGGTATCATGTCCAAAACTCTTATTATTTCTGTATAATTTGAAAAAATTACTTTTGTAGTCTTAAAGTGTCCAGACCACCGTTGTTCCAAAAGCCGGACAACAGTCTTTCCCTCATACAAGGCTGCTACTTTACCATGGCGAAAAAAATTATGTAACATAATACACTGCTCAAAAAAATGCTTTACGGTAAATATTTCTAAAATTGTTTTTACCAATACCAAATGAAGACGATGATAGAAACAATGCACATACGGAATTTTTCTATCCAACTTTATCTGTATCAGTGCTGCTACCCCTCCTTTTATACCACTCATAGCACTAGCACCATCGAAACATTGGCTGAGAATTTTAGAATTGTCGATCCCATTATCATCAAGAGTTTTGAATGTAGTCGCTGTAAAAGTCTCTGCATCAAGATCTTTTACTATTATTACATCAAGTAACGACTCTTTTACTTGTCCATCTTTAACGTACCGAATAGCAATCGCAATATTTTCCCTATTGTTCTTACCTCGAGTTCCATCCTCTAGAAGTGTAAACCAAGGAATATCCGCATTCTTTATGTCATCTGCAACACTTTCCCGAACTACTTTTGCCATTATTCCAATTATCTCATTCTGTATTTCAGGGGAAAAGTAAGTTGCATGTTTTGGAATAATAGCAGCATACTCAGCAAGAATTTTACCCTTTCTTGAAGTCATTTACTGCTAAAAACGGAATAACTTCCATTACAGATTTAATGTAATATCGATGTTTCTCCAGTACCGTTTCACCAAAGTCGAGACAGATGTACACGAACTAACACGATCTTGTTTTTCTTTCATCATTACCATGGCTTGAATGTGAGTTTCCGACTTTTCGTGTTTTTGAAATCCGCGACCAGAGTCTAAGGCATTCTTTCAATTTCGGAAGTCACTTTCCGTGTATGTTGCTTCTTTCGTTCCAAACCATTTGAACTGCCTACAAGCATAGCAAAATGTTACGTCTTTTGCTACAAAATATTCTAGACATTCAAATTGTTTGTACCATGAGGCTGAAAAAACAACGGTTTTTGGTTTTCGGAAATTCTTTAAGGAGGACTGTTCAATTGCCTCACCCTTTTCAGGCAAATCCAAAACTTCCTCTCTAATACTTGCAGTAGGTATACCTAACGTTACATCTTCACCACCAATACAAAGTTCAAGACTATGCCTATCTGCTCCCTGCTCCAGTAGAGGCTTCTTATTCCATATTTCTATTATCTATCTAGTTATATCCATATTTCTTAAGTTAACTAATCGCTGTTGAATTTTAATCAAAGACAAACCCATCCGTTTTCACACACTCTCTCAGTCATACAATTGCAAACAATCTATAATCGCACCACCACTGTCATCAATATTCGTTGACAGCTCACAGCTATCATGGCAAGTAGCTGACTCACGACTATGCGTCAGCAACAAGTTTGCTATAATAGGGACTTGCGTTGTAAGAACCTCCGGACTTCCGGCTCCGTTGGTGGCGGCTGGAGCCGAAATTTGGCGACAATAGGGACAAAGAATACAGTGTACTCTCTTTTTCTGTGATGAAGAAGGGGCAACTCAAAATAAAAATCCGAATTGAAATAGCAGTCTACAGCAGTGTTGCTCTAGGACGGGCAAAAATTATTCTAGAGCGGGCAATGCCTGCCCTGCCGCCCCCCCGGAAACGGGCCTGCACAATCCTAAACACGTGTCACATTGTCAGGAAGTTTCTAGACATGGCACATTAAGAAGTGATGTAAAAAGAGGCTTGGGAACATGGCGCTCTGCCCGTCCCAAAGCCTGTTTCCGCCAAGAATGGGCGAGGAAAACTTTTATATATATACAGGGTGCTCTCTAAAGTCCGGTGTTTCGTAAATAACTTTTCAGCGAAGGCTCGTAGAACTGTAAAAGTTAGTTGTGGGTACAGTAAAGTGTCCATGGCGGATGAAATGGGATCGACGGCAGCGCCCTTTGTAGCGAAGTCTGAAAGTTATTGCACCTAATTCTGGAACTAGAAGGGATACAGGAAAATTTTCAATTATAAAGTTGTTAAGCACTAACTAATTTGTAAGAAACGTGTTTTTTTCACCACCTTAATAGGGCAAAATTCGTGATTTAGGAGGTTTTAACCCTAGAATGTATACGTGGGGTATACGGTACCCCAAAGATGGCATCATCGCTCCGCGCTTGCGTGGTTTGTCTGCTAAGGGGCGCGTGGTCCGTGACTTTTCATTTTAATACTAGCTCTCTCTGTGAACACATGCGCACATTTGTCTTGCTGTCCAGTCACGTGATAAACGGCGTTTGGGGTACCAGAAACCCCACGTATACTGTTAAAGTGTATCTTTTTAAACGAAGTGGAATTATCGGTATTGTTTTTTTAGAATGCGGCGCAGCAGGCCTTTATCAGATTCTGAACTTTGCGATCAATTGATGATGAATTCGGAATATATTGTAGAAACCGACACCCAAAGTGGCGATTCCGGGTCCTTAGACAAGGATTTCGTGTTGAAAAAAACACACTAAAACACATCAAGTGATACTGATGCCTCGGACAGTAATGTCGACGATCAGCTGGCCACATCTCAGTCGAAGAAGCAGGTAAAAGGTCGTAACGTACATCTGTGGAGCACTGAAAAGCTGACATGGATTGGTGGAACCCCTGCAAGGAATATTATCACCTTCTCAGATGGGAACAAGCTCGCTGCGAAAAATTGCAAATCCATTTTGCATGCATGGGCACTGCTTTTTTCCGACAATATAATTCAGAAAATTACCGTGCACACCAACGAAGAAATCGCTCAGTAATCGACGAAGTATAAAGCAGAGAACAGATTCACAGGGCAAACAAATGAAATTGAAATAAAAGCCTACATCGGAATTTTGTACATGACTGGCTGCTGTGTTGAAAAATGCCCATATAAATCTGGATAAATTTTGTACTTAATTTGTTGTCATTAAAAGATATTAACTAATCCCTTTTACGTTTTATGTCGAAATAACGTATGGAGTTTCCTGGACCCCACGGATATGTTTGTGACCGTAATTTTAGCGTACACATTCTAGGTTTAAAGGTATCCGTCCAGCAACGCCATTGTTGGTCAAAATTCCGATTTAATGTCAATCATTAAATTCAATTTTCAAAATTCATGTTAACTTCAATCATTCATTCTTGTAATTCTGTAAAACTTCATTCATTATGTAAGTACAGATTGCATGTTACGTACTACGTACAATATAGTGGGGGGAATCGATGTTATTAATGCTCTTATAGAAATGTTATTATTTTGTGTTATCATGATTATTTGTTATGATGTGGTAGCAACGACAACCCCATTCTGCCATAGGCGTACCAGTGGCGTAGTTGGTTAAGGCATTAGCCTGGAAATTAATTGGGTTGTCGTTGCTACCGCATTATACCAAATAATCATGATAACACAAAAAATATTTCTACAACGGAATTAATAACGTCGATTTTTTCCACCATACTGTACGTAGTACGTAACATGAATCTGTACTTATATAATAAATGAAGTTTTACGCAATTACAAGAATGAATGGTTGAAGTTAACGTGAATTTTGAAAATTGATGTCAATGATTGATGTTAAATCGAAATTTTGACCAACAATGGCGTTGCTAAACGTATACCTTTTAAACCTCTTAAATCACGAATTTTGTCCTATTAAGGTGAAAAAATAATTTCTTACTAATTAGTTGGTGCTTAACAACTTTGTAATCTCCTCTAGTTCCAAAATTAGGTGCCATAACTTCCCGATTTCGCCACAGAGCGCGCTGCTGTGGATGTCATTTCATCGGCCATTGTCACTTTACTATGCGCACACCTAACTTTTACAGCTCTACGAGCCTTTGTTCAAAAGTTATATGCGAAACACCGAACTTCAGCGAGCACCCTGTATATATGAACACACTGGAATTCTGATTACTTAAATATACACTGATATTTGGAATATTTAACACTTAGCGAAATTTTAATTTGGCAACACATTCAAAATATTGAAACAAGTTCTATTCCACCCCCACCCCCCTCCAATCCTTTTCGAGGAAATCTTTGGATTCTCCATTTTGATGGTATTTCAGAGATTAGTTCGAATAACAGAATGAAATTTCCAGATTATAAACAATATGCAGAGCGGTGCTACTTTGCCAGATTTCAAACACATAACTGCTTCCCACTTTTGAGCTGTGAGTCACCGAAAATGCCAGTTTTTAAAAATTTTCAAAATTTCAAACACTTTTTATATTAAAAATGGATGGAAATAACAACTTCATTGTTTTGGGGTAACACCATGAGACAGAGTACTAACATATAAAAATATTAACGTTGTTATCTGTTTCCCTTCATGAAGAAATTGTTTTCAAAGGATGACAATTTTAACCCTTATTTCAGCCATTTTCATTTTGATTTCTCTTGAGTAGCTATATGTTTCAGCATACAAAGTATGAAAGAAATCAAAATTGATCAAGCAACCAAAAAAAAATTGTTAAAACTCTGTGCAATGACCCAATAGCGTGTTCAACATCTATTGAAACCCGATAACAATGAAGATCGTGAATTGGACGCAGCTTTATTGAAATGGTTTTCATAAGAAAGAAGCCAGGGTGTTCTCCTTTCTGGCTGCATGTTACAGGAGAAAACATTGTCGATGAATTTTGAGACAATGTTTACCTACATTCCGAACAAAAAGATCAATATCCAGCGATACGAACAATATCAATGAATGGTTAAGCAGCGACCGTAACGATCCTGGATTCCAATTCTTAACCAATAAGGAAATCATATCCCACATTTAGAACGAAAGCACTACTGAAAATGAAATCGAAAGCGACGACGATGTAAACAAAATACAAGGTTAGCACCGGAGAGGCTCTTGACTATTTTTCAAAAGGACTCATATTGTTGGAGCAACAATCCGATATTGACCAAACTGAACTGTTGCTACTGAAGAAACTTTGGAATAGAGCCGCAGAACAACGTTTGCCGCAACTGCGACAACAAAAACTGCCGTTTCAAGCAATAGCTTAACAACAGGTAAACTTGCCTTGCTATACGTGTAGGTATACATACGTAATATATAACTGTTGTACTACATCATATGTAGTACGTGGTAGATATATATTTAAAT
The DNA here is from genome assembly GCA_006491805.2 of Dysdera silvatica. Lineage (NCBI taxonomy): Eukaryota > Metazoa > Arthropoda > Arachnida > Araneae > Dysderidae > Dysdera > Dysdera silvatica. The sequence continues at coordinate 19,002 of QLNU02014238.1, read as the reverse complement.
TGATATATTTAAAATTGCTAAAAAAGTTCGTTTAGTGATTACATATAGGCGTATGTATTTATTGGTATTGTACTGGCTCACTACTGCATATTTTATGTGTTTTTGGTTATCCGGCATTTCCGATTTTCCTTTTACTCCCTGTCCCAATTCGGCCGGATAATCGAAGTTCCACTGTAGTTGAGATTCGCAGATGAGGTCCCTTCGGTAATTGGATAAAATGGCGACGGGCAAGATGGCGAAATTCTGGCTAGTACAAAATGACGATGGACAAAATGGCGAAAACTGTGGGACATAATGGCAAAAATTTCGATATTTGGGACGGACGAAATGGCGAGAAACAGTGGCACGCAGACGCATTATTAAGGGGGTCACAAAGCAACAAAAATAGTAGTGGATGCGGACCTTATTGGAAGACATGGGGCCTTAAAAAACAGTGGGGGTTACAGTGTTTAATATAATATTTAATTTTTAATAAGTAATTTAAAATAATATTCTAAATATTTATATTTAATAAATTTAATATTTGATTATATTTACGTCTATTGTCCCAATCGCCCTCCTAATAAACTCTGTATTCACCACTGTGCATCTTGTTTGTTGTTGTCCTCCTTTCATGTCCTGCTTTTGGTGGCCCAATGCTCTCTCCCGAAAAAATCTCCATCCACCACCCCTTCTTTTTGTCTCCTTTAAATTTTTTATGCCCCCTTTTAATATTATTTTTGATCTGTGCCCTTTTTATTAAACCTTTAATTGCCCCGCCCCCACTGCTTGATGAATCTCAATGTTCCCTTTAGTGTTTAACCGCTTTTAACTAGAGTTGTAAAAAACCCGGGAATTTTGGGCGCATTGGAAACTTTGAACATAGAAACCAAGGTAGATAGAATAAAAAAGGTAGTCCCGTCCTCATCTTTCTTCCGATTGGTCGATTGTGTCGAATCGACCAATAAAAAGAAAGGCGCGGACGGGACTACCTCCTTTATTCTAGTTATCTTGGGGGTTTTTTTTCCATCAAAGTTTCCAATGTGTCCAAAACTCCCGGATTTTCACTACTCTACTTTTAACACAGCTGCTTGCACAATTGATTCAACACAGGGTCGCAAGTACGATTCCAGGCATGGGAATGCATTTTTTTGCGCCTAATACATGAAATCTAGTTCTGTGAAATGCAACAATTTACATATAGAGATGAAAAATAAGTCGAGATCAAACATTTTAAGAAACAGTCTCAATAAAACAGGCTTGTTCTTTTGTTGTTACATCACAGGGTAGCAAGTACGATCTCTCCCCCCCCCACTGTTGGAAAGGATTTTTTTCTATACGTATATAGAAAGTAGAAAAATGTTCGAGCAGGCATTTTAAAAAACAGCATCTGTAAGTTAGTTTTTTACTTTTAACATAGGGTAACAAGTATGATTCCCGACATAGGAACGCTTTTTATTTTAATTCTTCACTTAATAAATGTAATCCGGTCAAAAGGGGCGTATAAAAGAAGTGGGGCATTGGCTTGATCAGCCCCCCCTCCTCCTTGAGCCAGGGGTTATGTCATGGAAAACTAAAGAGAAGTATTGGGCAATTGGCTAAAAATAGGAATTGGAATAAATTGCCCCTCGAAAATTTCTGGATCTGCCCTTGTTCAGCGGGGCTGGAATTTAAAAAAAAAATGGTCATGATTCTTACCTGCGAAAACGTTTAAAAACGCGACGAGGGAAAACGGTTTCCTCAAAGGTTCTCATTAGGCCTAATTGGTTTCTGATATTAGAGGAGAAGGTGGTAATATGGACCCTGTAGGTATTATGGATCCCCTAGGTTCCTCCGCCGGAACAAGGAACCCTCTAGTGGTGGAGAGGTAAATCAACCCTTAATTACTCCGCCTTAGATAAGAGATTGGCATTGGCGTGCATTAATGAAGGAGCATTTGTGTTATGAGTATTGGCAGTTTCATCCTATTCGCGAACGTTTAGCAAAGTAAGCGATTATATAAGTTTCATAGGTATTTATGTTGCATAATGCGCAGATTTCGACGTCATACCTTGAACTACACTAGTTAGACGATAATATGCCGAAATCAAGGTTCAAGATTTATGATTAGGTTTGGGAGTAGTGATGTGATAGTTTCAACATGGTGTTACAGGTAACATGAATCCCTGAAGTGCGTGCAATATGGATTGCACGCACTGCATATCCATATTGCATCCCCTGCAACCGTCGTGTTTTTCTAGACTCGGACTACATTGCAACACGTGATGCTCAACATTAAAATGCTGAAAATGAACAGTCTCCCTCCAGTTCACTCGAACAGACTCTTCTGCAAGAGGACCAACCTGGTGTGCGAAACGCCAACTATCTCTTCTGTGATTCAGCTGCTGCTGATGACTGCCATGAAGAACTATATAGGTCATGTGCATGATGTGTCAATTATGGGCATACTGTGAATGTGCTAGAGCCGAGAAGGAAATTTGTATTTCCGACTTTTTTAAATAATTTATATCTTTTCAACAATAAAGTTCATTTTTGACGAATAAACTGTGACTAATTCATGGGGTCCATAATATCCGCCCTTTAAAAAAAAACCAGGTGATTTCACTTTCTTTGGCAATCGCATTTTGGAGGTTACTGTAAATGTTCTAAAAATTATTCCTCCTGTTGTAGCCATAGCTGATCAGCATATGCGACCAACCATTCCCAAAACGAGTGAAACTAACTTAAAATGTAGGCGCACTTTACAACAAAGTGAGGGTCCATATTACCACTTTTCCTTATACTGGAATTTTGTAACTTTTGGCCGCCTTATAATCGATATAACTGCCTTGTTATTTGAACTTTGCGTTCAGAAAATATCCAATTTAAGAGAAATGCAATTCAAGCATAACACAAGGCTTTTTTTTTTTTAATTGCACGAATCTTTATATTAATGTGAGTTATGATTTTGTCACTCTGTAATCAGAGGCGTAGAGTTATATGGACCCGTGGGGCCCAAGCCTCAAATAATCTGAAACAAAGCACGTTTACATATGCTGTAATAGCAAAACATTACATAAAATGTGCCCCCATCCAATAATTTTTAAAGAACTCTACGTTGATGACCCTAATTGGAATTTATATTGATATCTGCGTATATAAACTGCCGGTGAAAGTGTTTCTTTAACTGTAAAAAATGCTGGGGAAGAGCAGTGTCAAATAAGATGAATGTGAACAATATTTGACATTTTTTCACAGTGCTGATCATATTGCCAAAACGAAAAAAAAAAAATAGTATTGCTATTTGAAAGTTAAGAAATTTGTTAACCGTAACCATGGTAGCTTACATTTCTTTAGGATGTAATTGTCGAGCGTACATCTTGAAATCACTGTAATGCTTTTATCAGACCAAATATTGAAAGAATGATGATAAAAATAAAAGGTGGCGAATTTCACCACACTTGCCGCTAAAAATAAATAAAGGGTTTTGGCGGCACCTGCTTATGCTAGAATTAGTTAATTTTATTTAATTAATTTTTTTGTACTTTTTGTTTGGTTTTAAAATTTATCAAAAATGTTGTATTATTAGAGGGATTATCAACTTGCCCCGCTGCCGCTAATTAGATCCACCACTTTATTTAAAGGTTGTGCAACACTGGTATAATTTATCATTGGCTTAATACGGTGTCGTTATAAATAAGATAACGACCCCGCGAATAGCGAGTCCTCGGATATAGCGAGGAAAATATCGATTTTTTTTTTTCGAATAATGATTAAGCACAATGCAATTTAACTGTTTCAATGTACAAGTTTTTCTCGAACCTCGAATTTAACGAACAATTAAAAAAAATAGGGAATCAAACTTTTTATCAAAACTCCGTCGTTATATGCGGTTGGTCGTTTTAAGCGGCGCTCGTTATAACCGATTTCCACCGCATTTTTATGGATATGGTAGGGGAAAATTGTCTAATACCCCCCCACGCGTGGATCCGTCACTATACATCTGGTGATATAATTAGAAATCGAGCCCAAATTGGAAATAAATAAATAGGGATAGTGGAAGTACTCAACCATTTACATTTACCCATTGAGGAGATTGCGCCTAGCATAAATAAAATAAAAAATTACAAAATTCAAATTGCAGCATTTGTAAAGTTTATTTAATAAAATTATTAGCTGTTTAAATACATATATTAATCGGAGAATATATATTGGGTGATTGCAAAAGTTTGTGCCAGATTTAAAAATAAAATCAATACATTAAATTTTAAAGGATACAGTTTTATTAATCAATTATATAATCAATATTGTTCTCTGCAATTATTTTCCAACAATCTACAAGCTTGTAGATCCCATCTTTGAAAAAAAAAACAAAAAAAACTTGGTTTTCCTTAAAAAAAGTTTATGATGTAGTTTACGACAGCTTCCTCAGAATTAAGATTTTTGCCATTCAAACTGTTCTGCAAAGATTGGAACGGATAAAAATCTAAAGGAGCCATATCTGGAGAATATGGTAAGTGTAACAGAATGTCCTATTGCGACTCATGCATTTTTCACAGCATCTGTGTTTGAGGATGTGTGTTTCCTAGAATTGTCATTGTGGAAGATGATGCCTTTGCGATTTTTCACATAGCCACATCGAGTCTAGTAAGCTGTTCACAGTACTTGCCGGCCGTGATTGTTTTGCCATGTTGGAGTAGCTCAAAATGAATAATTCCCCTACGAATTCCGCAAACGCAAAATAAAACCTTCACATTGGGTGCAAAGCCAGCTTTTGGGACCGGTTCTACACCTTCCCACGCTTTTCTCCAGTTAATTTTCCGCTAGATGGTTTTATACAGAACCCACTTTTCATCGCCTGTTACCATTCTATCTAAAAAATGCTCATTTTCATTACGTGTAAGGAGATAAATGGCCACGTCCATTCAGTTCAGTTTATTCCTTTCAGTCCATAAATGCGGCACCCATGTTTCGAGCTTGGAAATATATTTAAGCGCTTTTTTTAAATGACGAAATGCAGTCAAATTATCCACGTTCGTCATTTCAGCAATCCTCTCAATTGTAATCCTTGGGTTTCTTTCCACCAAGGCACACACAATGTTGTCATCAATGCTGGAAGGCCGTCCAGAGCGGGGTTTACCTTCCAAGTTGAAATCACCATTTCGAAATCTTCCAAACCACTTTTTAACTGTCCGGAGAGTAGAAGCATGGTCGAAGTAAATACTTTGAATGTTTTTTTGTGCAGTTCCAACACTCACGCCTTTTCGAACAACACTCACGCCTTTTCGAACAACACTCACGCCTTTTCGAAACTCGTATAGCCTTACATGCCTCAAACGTACATTTTCTGTGTTTAGATTGAAAAATTTCTCTCAAGCATAAACTGTCTTATCTGAACAATGTCTGATGCTAAACTGATACATAGTGCTATGATCTAATCAGTACATACAGCATAGCCAATCAAAAACGCCGAAGCTGTTCCCGGAAGTACAGTTTGCGCCATCTATGAAAATCGGGCACAAACTTTTGCAATCACCCAATATATAATCCATCAGGCAAGAATTTTCAAATGAATATAATTTTAGAATTATAGAAAATTTTATAATTTTTCTTTTATTTCAGCCACAACGAACCCAGAAACTGCTTTTTGTCAATTTTAGACAGCTTCGTTTGAAAATAGAAGTATAATTCATATAGCCTTTCTGTGAAAAATTTCCACTACGAGTGTCTTGATTCAAAAATGACTATCTTCAAAGTGTTGCAGCGTCTGGTTCCTGGAAAATTCTTTTATAAGGAACTAGAAACGGGAGAATTAATCAACATAGAAGGCGACGATTACGAACTCCTGAAGATTTTATCAGAGTATATGGGATTCCAGTATGAAATTATAGCTCAACCAAAAAACATGCCTTTGGGGATGAAAGGCACTGATGGAAATTGGACTGGTGTGTGCGGCATGTTTCAAAGGGACGAGGTTGATATGAATATTGGTGTGCCCAATGATTGGCAGAGCTCGGAAGTTGTTAGTTATTCGTATCCCTATGACATGGGTGAAGTAACCTTCGGCATTTTAAAAGCAGGGTTTGCCTCGAAGAACTTTTTCTACGTCAACCCATTTCAGAAAACGGTGTGGATCTTAATCGCTCTGGCGATTTGCTTTTGCACCATTTTCCTCTGGACAATACGACATTATACAGAAAAAAGGAGGACCCTTTCGTTGTTCGACGAACTATTTTATTCGGTTGAGGTCTTTGCAAGGAATTTTGGCATCAATCGGAGGAATTTGTATACCAAATTTTCAACGAAGCTATTCCTGGGGTTTGCTTGCCTTGCCCTGACCATTATCAGGTTCTGTTACATGAGCATATATCCCGCGTTTTTGATGGCACCTATCATGGAGCCTCAAATTTCGACATTTGACCAACTGTCGAAAGCTTATGATGCAGATCGAATCAATGTCACTACTTTCAAAGGCAGTGCACTATATAGAACTCTTTTACGAACCGAAAATCACTTCCTCAAGGAAGTTGTCACCGATATACAAACTCACCCAGAAAAAATGGTTCGTACTCCTGCAGAAGTAAAAAGCACTGTTGAGAGTGGTTTGGCAATCATACTTGCTCGAAATGTTTTGCAGAATCTTTTTGCATATAAAGAGAACGTATTTATATCCTCTGACTACGCTTGGACACGGCAAGTTTCCATTGCCTTCAAGAAAGATTTCTGTTGTAAACGAAAGTTCGATTCCACAATTCGGCGTCTTCAGGAAGCAGGAATTTACCAGAAGATTTCCCAACACTCCACATTTCGCAAAAATATAAAGGCTAGAAATACCGCACATTATAGAGAAGAAATTATTAGGCCAATTAGGATTTCTGATCTTATTGGTATTTTGTGGCTTTTGGCTTTCTTTTATGCAATTTGTATCATCGTATTTTTGTTTGAAAATTTCCAGCCTAAAAAAAATGAATATAATCATTAACTGGCCATGAAAATGTAATTCATGGCGGCTTATACATTATGCAGACTTTTTTAAATTTGTTTAAATATTTTCGACGGAAGAAAACAATTGAAGAAAGGAGCATTCTTCGTTGTGGACACCTTCGTTTTCCAGTCAGACAGTAGCAAACATTATTCACTTATTTTCTATGAGGTTTTTTAAGTTTGTGCATGTATGAACATGCTAAATAGTTTTTCTTCTTTACCTGTTTGATCATGTCAGCGTTTTCACTCTATTTGTAAGGCTCTTTTATGGTAAAAATGATAACGCTTATTGATACAAGGTGCCTTATTTAGTGAATTCAATCTGAAATCCCCACCTGGCGGCTATTTTTTGCACTTAGAAATAGAAAAAGAATAAGTTTATTTGACCTGCGTATTATTTTTGGCAATACGTTTGTTCCATGATATTTCCGTTGTTACATTAATATTTTTGGAATTAAAAGAATGTTGATTAGGTTAGAAATGGAGGAGAGCAGAAGCAAAACTTGTTACGAGGTTCTCCTCTGTCTAGTTAACATAATACAAAAATCACGTGTTGCAATTCGGTTTCTTTGATTTTGTATTTTTACAAGATTAATGATGAAGAAAACTGTGCCTTTTATTTTATTTTTATTTTTTTAGATTATAAAAAAAAATGTATCGTGGCCTCATTTGAGAAACTTTGATATTCGTCAAGATGATACTTAAGTTGGCGCATATGCTTTCGTTAAGTAAAAAGGCCCCAAACAAGTTCGGGCCCCAGAATTTTTTTTTCAATTTCTGGTTTTTAATTAGCTATTGCTTTTACTATTTGAACATGTTCTGTAATCGTTAGTAAATAAGGTGAAAGAAAGAAAACGCCGGAGTGGGGAGGCTTCATCCTATGATTACCGCAGTTTTGTCTAGAAAAAACTACATTTATAAGTAGTACTTAAAAAATTTCTTTGTAGCTGGAGTTGAACTTTTTCTAGGAGTTATTTTACGAATGAAAAAACCTAGAAGCTATGACGTTCCCTTAGAATGCATAAATTTTTAAGGAATACTGTTAATTTCGTTTTCGTTGAAGTTCCAAAATTATAGCATTTCTATCATAGGATAATTTGTTGCTTGAGGGGCTGTGGTTGTAGCTCAATTTGAAAATCTTTTCCATCGCCAGCTGTCGTCTTTGTCTTGCTGGAGGATATAGTTGACAAAATTAAGCAGATTCGGCACTCAATTAACGACAGATGGCAAATTTTAGCACTGTTAAAAATGGATAAAAGAAATTATTTTCAGGTCATTCTGGCATAAAATATTGAATTGATGAACGATATTTACGACTTACATTTACCTTGCTGTGTATCAGCAACTGCTCCAGCGAACTGAATTTAATGATTCGCTTAGAAACTAATTTTTATCGAAAAGAGTGGCTGTGAATCACCACTTTTCACCCAATACAAAATACATAGTAATAGTTGACGATTTATTATCTATAGTAGCAAAATGTGATGTGTAATACAAAAAGGTTTCCTTTCGAAAGGTATTTCTGAATTAATTTATATTATTTAATATTATTTATGTTATAAATTACTTGCTTTAGGAGTCACACGACCATTGAAATTTCAAAAAATCGATTTTTTTTTTTAAACACTTTTAAAAATCACGACCGATTCTTATGAACGTTTTAAGACCAACCGCATTTAAATCCACCCGTTATTTCGTGAGAAATTATACGAAACGTTGCCCTTTCACATATATATACAGGGTAGTTATAAAGTAACGTGAGGTGTTCAGAACCCTCTAGTGAGTAAAGTTTTGGACGCAACATAACCAAATTTGGTGGGTGTGCATAGTGGACCATGGGATTTCGATTTCTAAAGAAAAAAAATTAATACCAAAAGTCGCCACCAGGGGGAATTTTCGTGCTGCAAAAGTGGATTAGTATGAATAATGAATGAATAAACGTCGAAAGATAAGCACACGTTGATTTTATCAAAAACAAAAAGTACCAAAGGTCTCCACCAGGGTAAATTTTGGCGCTGTTTATCGAGAAAAATGCACTAATTTGCGAAATCGCGTTCTGATCGTGTGAATAAAAAGAAGGGCAGGAAGAATTCTCATCACTCAGAGGTCATATGCCTTTCGATGTCTCTTTTATCATCGGTCCTTATTTTTACGAGGGAAATCGCCGAAGTGGACTAGTGATCTGTACCGTCAATGCTGACAATATGCCAATATGCTACAGAACTTTGTGGTTCCACAAATGCAGCAACGAGAATGTCTCGATTCGACCATATTCATGTACCACCCTACATTGTACTTGAAGTACAGCGTGTGTTGCGGCAACATTTCTCTTACAGCAGAACCAGTCATGCATTCCCCACAGCATGGCCACCCAGGTCGCCCGATCTCAATCCTTGTGACTTTTGACTGTGGGGATTTCTTACAGGTGTCGTGTATCAAGGACATGTCTCCGATATCGCAACTTTTTTATAGGTGAGACAAATTAATTCCGATATGTTGCGAGTCGCCATACAAAATGTCGTCCACCGTTCTTGGAACATCGCAATGGTGGTCATATTGAACCTTATTTGTAAGTAACAATCATTTGTTGTTGATAAAATTTATGTGTTTGTCATTTACTCATTCATTATTCACACTAATACATTTTTGAAGCTCAAAAATTCCTCTGGTGGCGACTTTTGGTACTTTTTTTTTTTCTTTAGAAACCGAATTCCCATGGTCCACTATGTGCGCCCACCAAATTTGGTTATGTTTCACCCAATACTTTACTCGCTAGAGGGTTCTAAACATCTCACGTTATTTTATAACCACTCTGTATTTTAGTATCAATATATATATACATCCAACGTCAGTTTTCTCAAAATGAAAACTTTGCAGCTTACGCTCACCATTTCTGGAGAAACACTTGTTATGTGAGTAAAAACTTTGGCATACATATTAAACTTTGCATTACACATGACGTAAACCTAATATTTTGAAAATACATTGTCCATATTTTTTTCCATTCATTTTTGATAACTAATATTTTTGTAAAATCAATAATTCAAAAATTTAAATTTTAGTAATAATTTTTTAACGCTAAATGTTATTTTTTAGGTTTATCATCCTAAGACACGTATTTTCTGTACATACTTAGTTTTTTATTCATTTATGCGACGTTATTGAGATTAAATCTTGCGCGCAGTGTACACATGTTGTAATTTTTACGTTTAAACCTTGACTTGCATAATTAAATTTCTAAAATGGAGAATCTTAAATCATATATTTATTCAAATTTGTACATAAAGACCAAATTACATTTAACACATGCTTAAAATTTTTAAGGTTTCTATTGGATATCTTTAATGTTATAAATTTTTAAAAATGGTGCAGTTTTGTGTTGACCAAATACATTCAAAGGTCCTGTGCCCCCCTGAAGCGATTTATTTGTTGACAACAACGTACGGAATTTATTATCTTAATTAATTATTAAGCTTTGCTAAAGGACGTATTCGATAACATCAATATAAATTTCCGCTTTTCCTCGAATTACTCCTTTCTCAAACAGTCCTTCTGCAACATCTTGAGTAATATTAGTTTGTATAGGAACAAACTCGCATCTTTCTCTGAATTGTTTTTATTACATTTTATGCATTTTACAAAAATTTTCAGAAAATTTATAATTTTGTCAGTATATCTTGAAAATTTTCCCATTAAAATGTTTACATTGTTTTAAAAATTCTTTTTTTTCTTTTTTGTTAAGAAAACGGTCTTTTATATGTTCTTTCTTGCTTTACGTAATAAAATCTAAATTTTATGAAAGGACTTTTGATTTATTTCACCATATTAAGGTTATCTATCAAGATTTTCTTCTAAACGTTTATGCATACGTCTACGCATAGACGTATGCAGAGAGTTCGTAAGTGGGGTTATAAGCTCAATGGGAAGGGTTACGGAGCTGCAACTCTCATATTTCTATGTTAAATATACGAAGTTTCATTGCAATGGGGGGAGGGGGTTACAACCCCAATCAACACACCCCTTCCTTATGCCAATGCATCTACGAGTATGAGCGTTAGTGAAGTATAAGCGTTAGTGAAGTACGTAGTCGGAAAGGATGGAAAGCCAAATACTGACCCACTTTCCTTCAAATGTGTAACACGGTTAGGAAATGGACATCAAAATACATCGTTTTCACTTAGCGAATTTTCTATATAAAGAATTTTTTTTTTATGGAACCGTCCATTTCGTTATATGGAGGTTCTACTGTATTTACAAACTTGTGGACCAAACTTATGAAAATTAATGTGGCAGTTTTTCTAACCACTTATGATCCCTTGGTCAAATTAACACTTTAAATTAAACATTTGCATGTGTATTATCTCAGAGAGAGATATACTAACCTTTAAGTACCCAGTTCCTTTCCTGTTGAGATTTATTTCCGTAAATGCACATGCAGGGTATCTAAAGTAAAAGAACAAAACTTGACATATATTGACATTAAAATAAAAAAACAATTCATTCGTCTAAATTCTCCGTCGGAAGACTGCTCGAATGATCCAACTTACAAAAATTATTTTAACCATCTGTAATTCCTGAAGACTATTCGAATAGTCGAGTTCTACACTCCAAAAACTATAGTTCGTTTTACAGTTCAAAGACAGCAAAGGTCATGCCGAAAGGGGACCTAGTTTTCTGAGGAACTTCTGAAAACCTAGAAAACTACAATGAACAGTTTACTGGTAAGCGTTTTATTTTGGCACCGTTGGGAGTTGAATCCGGGTTAACAGCACACTAGGCGAACGTGTCACCACTACAGAGCACCCGAAAACCGGTGCTCATCTTAGACGCCATTAATCTGCTAAAATCATTAGCAGATTAATCTTAAAAATTAGCCAGTCTTAAATTGCTGGAAACCGCTTAACACGTGATACATCCCAGTCTTTCCCATGGTTTTATACCATAGTAACCGAAACATTAACGTATATACAGCCCGCTGGCTTGTTTTTGCAAAAGATTAGCTCTTAACAAGGAGATCCTTTTAAAATAGAAGGATTTCTTAAAGAAAATCAAAAACCAATAGCTACTCGAGAGTTGATGAACATCAGACTATTTTAAAGATATCGGCCATATCTTCGTTCTGAAGTAGCCGATTCTCTCTCAAAGTGGTTAACTCTCAATCACGTTATTCCTACGTAAGTCACCGCCAAGCCCAGCTACGATAATCTAGAGCAGTGGTTCCCAACCTAACCGTGTTTGACTCGCGGTGCACTTTTAGAACCAATTTCTAGGGCGGACCCTCTTAGGCCCACCCCATTTCTTACAAATCAAGGGTGATCGGGAATAGCGTTGCGGGAGGGTGAGGAAGAGTAGATAAATAGTAAGGGATTTCTTCGATTTTTTTTAACCACGGAAAAGACGTGTTGTTTGATTTGTTAGATTCAAATAAATGCTTGTTTGTGATTTACCTCGTAAAAATAGCAAAGAACAAGTTGCGTCGGCACCTACAGTTTTACGAAGAACCTGAATCTCTTAAGGTCTAGGAAACTACCCACAGACTACACGGACTAACTAGGTGGTTTTCTTTTCTTTTTTTCCTGCCACCATTAAGAGGCGAATCCAGGTTAACGCCATGCTAGGCGGACTCATCGCCACTATGCCAGGCATTGGCGTACGCAGTGGGGTGTTGATGGGGGTTGTGACCCCCCCATTGAGCCTATAACCCCTCTTAAGAACTTTCTACTTACGCCTATGCAGGCATTAGCGTACGCAAGGGGGTGTTGATGGGGGTTTTAACGACCCATTGCCATTAAATGTCTGTATATTTAACATAGGAATATATGAGTTGTAGCTCTGTAACGCCCCCACTGAGCTTACAACCTCCTCCTCCTTATGAGCTTTCTGCGTACGCCTATGATGCCAGAGAAGGGCCTGGTGCAAGCGAGTATTTTGAAATAACTTTCCTTTAATCAGGGTTAAAATTATAAATGCGTTTTCCCCACCGTGGGTTGAATCTCCTCCCACCCCACACACACACATACGCACACCTAGCTATGCCCCTTTTTTTGCAAATTAACATGTAACTAACAAATGGCAATCGTAGACTAAATTTAAGTATACTCTCAAGTCTAACTTTGGTACAGCATAAACTCTTCTACTCTGGATTTAGAATAACCCAAATTTTATGTATCCCCTACTCAAATATTATGTGAGAGGCTTGGCAGTTGTCTCAAATTGGAGCTAACGAATCCAATCCTCACCTAATGATATAAAATGAACATAATCGTCGACAACAATCATGGCGAAAATCCAACTCTGCTTCGAATCCAGGATGAGAACGGCGTCTCTTTTTCTCCTAAACAAAAAAGCTCTAGATTGAGCTCATTATACGTTGCGCACTTGCCCAGGGAGCAAAAGGCGGCTTATTTTTTTAATTGCAATTTATTTACCGTAAAATTCCGTCGATCAGCTCTCCCCGAGAAGGCACCTCACCTCTTTTTTTTTTTTCTAAATCTGAAATTTGGAAAATTGGTGAAAACAACCCCCGCCCAAGAGGCGGATCCAGTTAGTAGGGGTGCGCCCCTCTGAGAATAATATATTTATATTAAAAATGATTATCTTCAAGTAAAAAATTAAACTAAAATTACAAGTGAAATTTTCAAGTTCTGTGCTCTCCCGAAATGTCGTTATGCATCCGCCCTTGCCCCCCACTTTCCCAATATCCAAAAAATCATCGTTAAATATAATTAGTGTGTTTATAGAAAAGTATTTTTTTTATCTTGCAATAATAATACAGTCGAGCCTGCTTATTGCGAGCTCGGATACAGCAAAGTATCGGTTATTACGAATTCTTTTCTGTCCCCTTAGAACTGCAATATCAAACAGTGTTAAAAATATCGCGTATAGCGAATTGCTGAAGCGTGAATATCGGATACTGCGAAGTTTTTGGTTCTGGCAAGCAAACAAAAACTTCAGAGAGGAGAGAAGAGAGGGAGGAAAATATCTAAGAAACATAGAGGGAAGGAAGTTTTGCTTGCTGGTTGTTTATTTGCTACTAGAGTCACGTGTTTTAACCTTGAAAAGATGGTGAAAAATGGTGAAAAGAGAACGTATTTGTCCCTTGAAACTAAAATTGAAACAACAAAATTATTAGATGAAGGTCGTACGAAAAATTGTGAGGTAACGAAAATTGAGACCCGGATGACTTGGGTAATTTTTGACGAATAACTGAAAGGGTTTGATGACGAAATGTAAAAAAAAAAGGGGGTAGATACGAGTACATTTTGCTTTTTCTTAATAACTGTACTGCTTATACTACAAATATCAAACTAAAAAACATTACAGTGTGTCGCTTTCCACCGAATGTTACATCAAAATTACAGGCTTTTGATATGGGCATAATAAAGCGCATAAAAGTATATTACAGATCTCAGATTTTTCGACGTGTTCTTTTGAATCTAGAGACTGATCTGCATTTTGTCGCGGACATTAAAATTGCTTGCCAATTTTTAGATGATGCATGGCATTTGGTTCAACCGAAAACTGTCCAAAACTGCTGAAAACATGCAGGATTTTTAGGAGAACTTGGGGACTCAGGTTTCATTTCCGATTCTGAAGAAAGTACCCTGAGGAAAAATTTACCGGAAAAGGGAATTTTGAATGGAGATGTTACTTTTACTGATTACGTTGCTAGCGATTGCAACCTAGAAATTGAAGCAGAAAAAACAAAACTTGACATTGTTGCAGCAGGGTTACAAAATACTTCTGATGATTCCGAAAAGGAAGACATTCAAATTGAAGTAATCACTGATATCAAAATCTGCCGTGTACAGTTTTCAAAATTTGCATGCTTTTATGGAATCCCGTAGCATTGACTGCAGTAATAATTTAAGTGCACTGTAAAAAGAATTATGCAAATGCGTTGTAAATTCAGCTATTCAAAAGAAAGTTGCGGACTTTTTCCCACATGTAATTAAGTTTTATCCTTCGTGTGAAAATTTTTGCTTTAACAAAAGGTGTACCTAACTAAGGAAAGGATAAGAAATTCAGCTCGTTATAGTAATTTCACAGTACATGTGTATATAAGAATAAAACATTTTTTAAAACATAATTACGATATATATATATATCATCATCATCATCATATTCAACCATTATCTATCCACTGCTGGATGAAGGTCTCTCCAAATGCTTTCCACACAAGTCTATCCTGGGCCATTCGTTTCCACGTCACCCCAACCTGTTTTCTTATTTCATCCACCCATCTAGTTTGAGGACGTTTTCTAGGTCTTCGGTGGTCTCTTGGAATCCAGTTCAGAATTTCTGTTGTCCATCGTTGATCAGTTCTTCTTGCAATATGCCCAGCCCATCGCCATTTCAGCCCTTTTACTTTAACAATGATGTCCTCTACTCTAGTTTGCTCTCTCACCCAAGTGTTTCTTTTTCGATCTCTCCTAGTTATTCCAAGCATGCACCTCTCCATGCTCCTTTGCGTTGTCTGTAACTTTCGTATTGCTCCAACTGTTAGACTCCATGTCTCTGATCCATAAGAGAGGACTGGCAATACACACTGGTTGAAGACCTTTCTTTTTAGACACAAAGGCAATTTCCCCTTCAGGATAAAACTGTTTCTTCCAAATGCACTCCAGCCAAGTTTAATACGTCTGTTGAGTTCTTTCATAATGTTGCCATCCATTGAAATCAGCTGGCCAAGGTAAATATATGAATCAGCAATTTCTAGCTCAATGTTGTCAACTTGTATTTTTGTTTCCTCTACGAAATTATTGAACATGATCTTAGTTTTTTGTAGGTTCATCTTGAGTCCAACTTCTTTACTTCTAGTTGAGAGCTCCTGTACCATGTCTTGGAGTTCTGATGGGTTCGTTGAAAAAATAACAATGTCATCAGCAAACCGCAGATGATTTAAATATTCACCATTTATTTTTATTCCCTTGTTATTCCAATTTATCAGCTGAAAAATCATCTGTAAAGCTGAAGTAAAAAGTTTTGGAGAAATGGTATCTCCCTGCCTCACACCTTTACCAATTTTGATAGTTTTGGTATCTTTATGTAACCGAAATTTTGCACTTGCATTTTTATACACACGTTTCACCATGTCAATGTACACATCCTCAATGTCTGTTGATCTTAAAGAGTTGATGACTGCTGATGTTTTAATAGAGTCAAAGGCCTTCTCATAGTCAATAAATGCAACACACAATGGAAGTTCATATTCATGTGTTCTTTCAATTAATTCTCTTAATACTTGAATATGGTCCACTGTACTGAATCCACTTCGAAATCCAGCTTGTTCTCTTGGTTGAGCTGCATCTAATTTTTTCTGCAGGCGATGTGTTAGCACTTTTGTGAAGATTTTATAAATAGCAGGTAACAAGCTAATTGGTCGGTAATTTTTCAAATCCTCTTTATCACCTTTTTTATGCAAAAGAATTACTGTTGCAGAATCCCATTGGTTTGGTATGTTACCGCTGTTAAGACATTTGGTAAAGAATTTTGCAAGTATGTCTTCTACATATTCTCCAGCTTCTTTTAGGATATCTAATGTAATACCATCATCACCAGGGGCTCTTCCTTTCTTCATACTTTTTATTGCAAATGAAACTTCTTCTTTTAAGATTTTAGGAGCTGTTCCTTCGACTATTTCAATGTCTTCGTTTAATCCACTGTTACTTTCGTATAGATTTTTGTAGAATTCTTCAACTCTTCTAAGTATTTCTTCCCTATTTCTTGTTACGGTGCCATCCTCTCCTTTTAATGCAATGATGTGTTTCTTCCCAACAGATAAACTTCCTTTAACAACCCTAAGGCTCTTGTTATTTTCAATGGCTTTCCTTACTAGCTCACAGTTGAATTTTCTTATGTCTTCTTTCATGCTTTTGCGCAGAGTTTTACAAAGTTCTATGTACTCAATCCTGGAACTGGTATTTTGATTGTCCACCTTCATATCTCTTCGCCTTTTCATGAGCTGTTTCGTCTTCTCAGATAATTTGCTATTGTGCTTTTTACAGGTTACACCACCAATTTCCCCAGCAGTTTCAACTATTGTCTTAACAATGTTTTCATTTGCTTCTGAGATATCAATTTCTTCAATAAGTCCTTCCAGTGCAGAAAAGCGATTTTTTAATTCCAACTTGAATGCCTCGGTATTTTCTTTTAATTTCTTTATTTTTTCTTAATTTAATTTAATTTCTTAATTTTTTTTTATTCTCATCCTCTTACTTACTTGTTTCCTAATGAGCTTCTGTCGTTCTAATTTAGTATTTAAGTGCACTTTACATCTCACCATTCGATGATCACTTCCAGTATTAAATCTGTTCAGTACGCTGCAATCTTCAATAATTGATTTCTTGTTTGCCAGGATATAGTCAATTTCGCTAGTTCCCCCATTTGGGTGTTTCCATGTCCATTTTCTTTGCGGTTTCTTCTTAAAAAATGAATTCATGATGCTAAGGTTTTCAGCTTCTGCAAATTCGATGAGTTGATCGCCACGTTCATTCCTTTCCCCATATCCGTATTTACCAACCGATGTCTCTCCTTGTTCCTGTTGTCCAATTCTTGCATTGAAATCCCCCATGATGAGCTTGATATGTTGTTTCCCTTTGGTGTGTAACTCTTTGATTTCTTCATAAAATTCTTCAACCTCCTCGTCGGTATGGCTTGATGTTGGTGCATATACCTGTACTATCTGAAGTTGGTATCGCTGGGTTAGTTGAACAACGAGCCTCGCTGCTCGATCTGATGTACTTTCAACTTCCAGAAGACAGTCTTTAATTCTTTTGTTGATTAAGAAGCCAACACCACTTGTTCTTCCAGTTTCCGTTCCTCTATAATAAAACAAATGTCCACTTTTAAGTTCCACCAACTCTTCACCTTTTCTTCTAACTTCACTGAGTCCTACAATGTCCCATTTGATCTTGTCTAGTTCCTCTTCCAATTCCTGAAGTTTTGCTTCAGAAGCAAGGGATCGTCCATTAAACGTAGCCAAGGTCAATAACAAACGGCAGCCTGGGCCATTCCAGTGATTCTTAGCACCCCCTGCTTTCATGCCACACTGACCGCTGCCTTGATCAGGAGCACTCCAGCACCTGGAGACTAGGGGCCATGGTTTCTGGTGTGTCAACATAATGGAGGAATTAGCCATAATTTCACCACGCTGGCTAGACGGGTTGGTGAATTAGCCCTCCCCTTCCGCCTTTCTATCCGTGCAGCAAATATTAATTTGCCACATAAATAGAAAGCTCAGCCTGCACCACTTGAAGGCGGGGTAGGACACTAGGTTACTGGCCTGGCCGGTTCCACACATCGTCACATACGTTCAGCGTGTGGGTCTCCTTCCAGTTAGATACCAGCAACCCTTTTGCAGGCCATATATATATATATATAGTGAAGCCGGGGCAAAAGTGTAGTTACCGTAATATAAAAAGTTGTTAAAGCGTAGAGGCCTCTACTAACTCTGGTGGGTTATTATATATATATATAAATTATGGTTATATTATATATATATAAATCCATCAACCCTTCAAGTTCAAACCAACGTGGTGGAAACAACCAATTTTCCAGTGGTGGAACGCAGAGCACCACTATTTCACAAAATATACCTAGTGTTCTTAAGTACATATAAACACTATTCGATCCTTGACAACGTAAGTCAAGCCACAGTAATTAGAAAGGATATGTACAACAAACTGAAAGTTTCCAAAATAGATTTCCCTTAAACAGAATTAATGAGTTTCGGTCAATATATTATAAAACCGTTAGGATCCTTTAAGGGTAGTGTAAACATGAATGGGTTCCCGTGCACCACGCGCATTAATATTGTTGAAAATACAACGATGACGACAGAAGCAATCGTAGAGATGGATATCCTTAGTCACGGAAAGATGACCATAACCAAAGACGGAATCACATTCCATAAAGATTCCTCTGAAGAAGTAAATACTTCGCAGGTGCTGGCGTTAAACATTACTCAGAACGAAGCCTAATTAAATGTTGGTCATAATGTTCTCAAGCCTCAGATAGATGAAATAGTGCAACCCATTGATGATTATGTTGGAAATGAAA
>QLNU02014237.1:12180-25296 GCA_006491805.2 Dysdera silvatica | reverse complement strand
GCCTTTATTGGAACAACGAAATATAAATACCTAATACAAGAAATAAATGAGAAAATACCATTCAGGCATCATCTTGTAGTTTTACCATCAAAATTTAATTTTTTGTAATGTCCTCCCTTTTAAAGAAAATGGTTTCTATATTTTTTTCTTTAAAATATTTTCAAATTAACGGTCTACAAAACAACCTCTTGAGGTCATAGTTTTCATAATTAGGAAAGGGTTGTGTCTTTTTTCTTCCTCCCACCACCTTTACAAGTTTGGCAAGTAAGTACATTTAAGTATATATGCAGGCTTATTACAAATTTAGTTTCGTGGTGGGGGGGGGGACCGGTCCCTAAGACCGCCCCTTTGGATACGGGAATGTGAAACCACTGTCACAATACCTATACATAAATTAAATTAGCAGCTTGAAAACTACCGTCCGCTAGCAGAATAGCCACACGGCGGCTTTGACAAATTTCTATTTTAGTACAATATCCACTTTTATTATTATTATTATTATATCTTTTTCAATAGGGGGTGTTTTTTGTTTTTGTTTTTTTTTAGTTCACTTCAGAGGTGCATTCCGGGTTTAATTTGGCTTGGCATTTGTGCTAGTATCCCATTATTATTTTATACTTATATGCCCCGAAGTTATATGCTATAGGCAGTGTCGGATCCATACGGGCATTTGAGGGCAGGGTTTTGTAATTCCAGCTCAACAACCCATATATATAATGATAATTGCTGCCCCTATCAGATTAATGGGCTATATACTGGTTGTGGGGAGGTTCCCTGATCAAGGGGCGGATTAAGATAGAGGTCATTCAAGAGGGACGATTAATGGCTTTATGTTTGGAAATGATACCTCATTGGACCTTTACCTTCTGTCTTTTTAGTGTTAATTTTTCATTCAAGGGGGCGATCCCCCGCCCCCTAAATCCGCCCTTGTCCCTCATTCCTCACGTGGATCTACCCTTGATATGGAAGAGCGCTAAGCCACCTTTTTTTTAAAACTACACCACTGCTGGTAAGCACTGCCCTTTCACCCCTTCCTAATTCAAAATAAACTGCAATTTTAAAAGCATCGCAATGTATAAATGTATGTAAAATGTGTTTGCTCCACCCCCTACAATTATTTGAAAACTTTATATTGCTGTACCCTTCTCAATCTCTTTCTGGCTCTCCTCTATATTCGATCCTTTCCTAGGAAGTGAACGTTATTTTTTATGTTCACATCCCTACATAGATGGCAGCACGAAACCGGAGTAAAGTTAATCAGGAAAACGTAAATTTTCTGTTTCTGAATTCACGTTTTCCATAAAGTTGCTTTATGGAATAATAGTTTGCTATGCTTTTTCTGTTACGCTTACTCAGATTTTGCAATTTTTGTATGATCCACACCATCAGCGCCGATGGTGTAAAAATATTGGGTGCGGGGGGGACAATCTATCAGTAGAAGGCATTTTGTTTGAAATTGGAAGGGGACATGGAACTCTAATACCAACATTGGGGGGTCAGGTCCCCCCTGTCCCCCCCGCTAACGGCGCCCGCGATCCGCACGATGACGTGAAATCAAAGTTTATTGCACAGCCGAATAAAGGTCGGCCTTATGGCAGGGGATTGTGGAGGTCTGCCTCCCTCCCCCAATAGGAAAAATCAAGTTCCAAGTTGGAAAAATTCGGATAAACTCGGGGGGAAAAAAAGGACGCATAACTAATTCTTTGGGTAGTTGAAAATTCATTTAATTTCATTTGCCAACTTGTCAAAAATTTTGATTTTCTCGGGGAAAAAAGGTGTAATAATTATTTTTTTCACTCTTCGCCTTTAGACAATTGGAAAATTTTTTGACGTTGGCAAAAGCGAGAGTTACTTGGAGAAAAAGACCGACTTTTTTGCTTTTGTTCGGAAAATTTTGCGATTATAACTGCCCATTTTGTTAACCAGGCCCGAGCTGACCTATGGGCTGATGGGCGAATGCCCACTAAGCCCCCAGCTCCTGGCCCAGGTTTTTATTTTTTTTTTTTAATTTTTCAATGGCATGAGAAGCATGAATGACTGAAAAGTAAATCAATTATATATTATTTTAATCATTATAATTATTTAGAGTAGATACAGAGAATTACAAACACATGGCCAGTGCCGATCCTACGTAATTTTCTTGGTGGGGGTGGGGGGGATACGTCCAAATATTGCCGATTGCAAATTGAAATTTTCCGACACATTTTGCTGATAATTAGTATTAAGACGTAAGATATTATTAGCCTTCACAGGGATAGCTCAATTGCCAAATAATGGTCAACACACAAAGCCACTGGGGCGAGTTTTATGTGAGTTTTTCGTGGGGGATTTTTTTATTACTAATAAATTTGACAGCCGTCCACATCCAGGATGGGTGTCAAAAATAGCTCTAGATTGAGCTAATAATACGTGAATGTCGAATTTATTAGTAATAATTAGTATTAAACTAACTATAATAAACTAATATATAAAAAATAGGAAAAATTCATTATATCCTCAAATGCGTTACAAGAAAGGACACGAGCGATAGGCACGATGTTTGTCCCTCTTCCAAATTTTGGCTCATTCATTTTTGGCTAAGGGTTTTGTAAAAGGAGGGGCTCAACATTCAATTTTGTTCCTCATAGAGCCAATGTTATTTTTCAATACACCTTGGGCCACCATCATAAATTCCCGCCTGATTTCTGGTTGCAATTTCATGCTGGACTGAAAAAACATTGCCCTGAAAATTAGAGGTACAGGAAGGAACAGATCCATTGTCCAACTAATATTTTGAATCTTGTGATGACGGATGCACTTGAATTTTATGCAAGCGTCAAAAATTTCTTTGGAATGGTATAAAGCACTGTAATTTTCCTTTTTTAATCCCACAAGAGAATACTCGTTTGGATAGAAATGAAGAATCTGCTGAAGGAAATGCTTTACTACGTCGTCTCCAGACAGTTTGTGGCACACGTTGGTGGAACAAAAGTAGAGCATTAGCCAGCTTTTTTGATACCAATACACCAGTGCATAAATGCACAAAATTCTCCACAATGCTCTAAACTATCTACACCAGCGGTTCTTTGACATTCCTAGACCGCAGACCCCCTGCAGAGATCACTCGCCCTTCCGGACTCCCCAAGAATTAACTCAAAGTTTAAAGCCCAGAATTTACATCATACATATTTATTTCTAGTGTTTCAGCACTCATTTTCACCATTTAAGGAAGAAATTTTTCGTCCCCTCATAATTTATTCTTACCATTAAAGAGCAAATGCTCTTTTCTTAGAATTTTTCCGAACCTTTGCAGAACACTAGAAGGATCTCGCGGACCCCCTGATACGATCCCGCGGACCTCCAGGGGTCCGCGGACCAGTTTAAGAACCGCTGCTCTACACCATAGTGAACAGCAATGACTTCAATTCCAAAGTTTAGTTCAAATCAAGTACCCTTTCTGAGAACTGATGCAAATTTAAGAACATACTTTGGGCATTTGTGTACCGTGATTTATTCCATATCACATCACCTGCTTCGTCTCACCTACAAATTTAGGGCATCGACTACGTTGCAGCTTCGAACTGTGTAAAAATGATGAATTAAGGAGTCCTCTCAAGAAAGAGCAGAATTTGAACAAATTTACATAAGTGACAGACGATTCTCCGAATTCATGCAGGAGAAATTCGTAGATAAGGGAATTGACATCACAACTAAAGTAGACCTTCTGGCCAGGCAGGGCCCAATTCTCAACCTACAAACTGGCGCGTTTGCTCATAATGAAGAAAGACAAATTTTGACACCACTTGTAAAAGAGTTTGAAATTGGTGTTTTCGATATGATCTTTGATATTACACAGCAGCAAATATCCGTGAGATTTCATCATAATGAAACATTACTAGCTGTTGTTTCTTAGATGGGTCCAAGGAACTTTAATCAAATTAAAGGCAGAATGGCAAGTTGCTTGAAGATGCACTTGAAGAGTTGACATCACTGATTGGCGAAGATAAACTGAAGCTGCAGCGCGAACTGTATCAGCTTGCAATGTACTTTGATGATTACTGCTCTAATATATTCTCAATGTCTTCAGCATCTCTGTGTGTATTGCGTCTGCAATGTCTTCAGCATCAGATGCAAATTCGGCTTTTTTTCGGCTGGATTCAGTGGATTGCCACCCAAATGACTAGCCCGAGAGTGAAGATCTTAATGATCCTATTCCTGAATTCAACCAACAACAACAACAACAACAGCGTGAACAAATAATCTCAGAAGAGTCTATGAAAACAATCTTTTATAAAGACTACGACGAGATGATTGAAACTATTCAGACATGTGACGACAAACAAAAGTGGCAAATGTTTGCACTCTTGAATTGCTGCATGAACTAAAGTCAGAATGTTCGATCTATGATTTACTACATGTGGCATGTAAATTTATACTTACGCTATCTTGCACCCAAGTTTCTTGTGATTCTTCTCTGTACACAAGATCGTTAAAAATCGCCTACGATCATCAATTGGACAATAACTCCTCGAAAGTTTCATGTTGTTCTATATCAGAAGAGAATTTGAGGTTGGCCGTAACATATTTATTGACGTATTGGTGCAGATTTCTTCAGAATTATTAAGGCAACTTAAATTGTAGTGTGTAAGATATTATTACCCTTCACAGGGATAACACAATTGCCAAATAATGGTCAACACAAGAAAGCCTCCGGGGCGAGATTTTTGTGAGTTTTCGTGGGGGAATTTATTATACAATAATTTTTGCCACCCACGTATTAATTAGCTCAAACTAGAGCTTATGTAAATTTGGAGAAAAAGAGGTTCCATCCTCATCCTGGATGCGAACCAGGGTCCCCACGTTTAGCCTGCGGTGTCTTGACTAACTAGACAAACAAGGACAAGAATGAACACATTTTCTACGTATATTAGGATGTAAGGTATTATTACCCTCCGCAGGGATAACACAATTGCCAAATAATGGTTAATCATTAAATTGTAGTGTTGTGTGTGTACATGTTATGTATACAGTAAAACCTCCCTACAACGATATTCGATATAACGATAAACCCCTCTACAACGATAATTTTTCTCAGTCCGTATAATAGTGTTGTAGAGAGGTTTTACTGTATAATGAACCATCCCTATAACTCTCTCTATAAGGATAATTTTTCTCGGTCCGTATAATATTGTTATAGAGAGGTGTTACTGTATTTGTCGCAGATATTAGCTACATAAGTAAGAAAGAAAACAAGTCAAAAACTTAGATTCAAAATATTTCGCTTCATCTCATGTCAGGATTTGCTGCCAAAGCTTATCTTAATCAAACTGAAGTTACCAGGCCCATTTATGTTTTCTGAAATTAGATTGTTTGGTAGATTATTGTTAATAGAAAACAGAAATTTTGAAAAGCAATGTCTAAAATGTTAGTGGACTGACTGAAAATATTTGAAAATGAGCATCATGTGCCAACACTCCTATATGCATCCACCCCAGTGCATTTTAAGCTAGTTGACACCTCTCGCAATATTTTCCCCACCACGCCCCCTTGTAGCCAATCCGAACCTGTTGTTAACAGTGATTTCCGTTTCCACGTCTGTGGTATATGATCTAGCCCAGGGCCGATTTTTTGGGGGAACGGGGGAGTCTTCCTCAATCGAAAAAATCAAGTTACAAGTTGGGAAATTCCGGTTAAACGCAAAAAAATGGGGGGATGAATGATTAATTCTTTGGGCAGTTGGAAATTCATGCAATTTTAATTGTCAACTTAGCAAAAATTTAGATTTTCTCGGGGACAAAAGATGGAATATACTTTTTTTCTTTAACTTTTTCTTCTTTATTTTTAATTTTTTCGTTTTCGAAGTAATTTCGAATATAAATCAGTTTTTCACACTGAGGTAGGTTAGTCCGTTGAGTTTTTTTAAGTTTCAGTTCGGATGTTTTTCATTTTTAAAATTAATTCAACTTTCTCAGGCACTCTTTGCAACTGCAGAAGATGCACACAAAGAAGTTATCATTTATTATAAGACCGTAAATCATTATTAGTGCAAAAATGATTAAATAATTTACTTACCTAATCTTTTGGATCCAGTTTTTTTTGTCGCAAGTGTGAGAACAAATTAAGAGGCTCCAAAAGTCTGATATATATATAAGAAGATATAAGAAAATTCAATTGTGAGTTAGTAAGGAAGGCCATTGAAAGCAACAAGAGCCTTAGGGTTGTTAAAGGAAGTTTATCTGTTGGGAAGAAACACATCATTGCATTAAAAGGAGAGGATGGCACCGTAACAAGAAATAGGGAAGAAATACTTAGAAGAGTTGAAGAATTCTACAAAAATCTATACGAAAGTAACAGTGGATTAAACGAAGACTCTGAGATAGTCGAAGGAACAGCTCCTAAAATCTTAAAAGAAGAAGTTTCATTTGCAATAAAAAATATGAAGAAAGGAAGAGCCCCTGGTGATGATGGTATTACATTAGATATCCTAAAAGAAGCTGGAGAATATGTAGAAGACATACTTGCAAAATTCTTTACCAAATGTCTTAACAGCGGTAACATACCAAACCAATGGGATTCTGCAACAGTAATTCTTTTGCATAAAAAAGGTGATAAAGAGGATTTGAAAAATTACCGACCAATTAGCTTGTTACCTGCTATTTATAAAATCTTCACAAAAGTGCTAACACATCGCCTGCAGAAAAAATTAGATGCAGCTCAACCAAGAGAACAAGCTGGATTTCGAAGTGGATTCAGTACAGTGGACCATATTCAAGTATTAAGAGAATTAATTGAAAGAACACATGAATATGAACTTCCATTGTGTGTTGCATTTATTGACTATGAGAAGGCCTTTGACTCTATTAAAACATCAGCAGTCATCAACTCTTTAAGATCAACAGACATTGAGGATGTGTACATTGACATGGTGAAACGTGTGTATAAAAATGCAAGTGCAAAATTTCGGTTACATAAAGATACCAAAACTATCAAAATTGGTAAAGGTGTGAGGCAGGGAGA
Source organism: Dysdera silvatica (assembly GCA_006491805.2). NCBI lineage: Eukaryota > Metazoa > Arthropoda > Arachnida > Araneae > Dysderidae > Dysdera > Dysdera silvatica. The sequence continues at coordinate 18,300 of QLNU02014237.1, read as the reverse complement.
TACCATTTCTCCAAAACTTTTTACTTCAGCTTTACAGATGATTTTTCAGCTGATAAATTGGAATAACAAGGGAATAAAAATAAATGGTGAATATTTAAATCATTTGCGGTTTGCTGATGACATTGTTATTTTTTCAACGAACCCATCAGAACTCCAAGACATGGTACAGGAGCTCTCAACTAGAAGTAAAGAAGTTGGACTCAAGATGAACCTACAAAAAACTAAGATCATGTTCAATAATTTTGTAGAGGAAACAAAAATACAAGTTGACAACATTGAGCTAGAAATTGCTGATTCATATATTTACCTTGGCCAGCTGATTTCAATGGATGGCAACATTATGAAAGAACTCAACAGACGTATTAAACTTGGCTGGAGTGCATTTGGAAGAAACAGTTTTATCCTGAAGGGGAAATTGCCTTTGTGTCTAAAAAGAAAGGTCTTCAACCAGTGTGTATTGCCAGTCCTCTCTTATGGATCAGAGACATGGAGTCTAACAGTTGGAGCAATACGAAAGTTACAGACAACGCAAAGGAGCATGGAGAGGTGCATGCTTGGAATAACTAGGAGAGATCGAAAAAGAAACACTTGGGTGAGAGAGCAAACTAGAGTAGAGGACATCATTGTTAAAGTAAAAGGGCTGAAATGGCGATGGGCTGGGCATATTGCAAGAAGAACTGATCAACGATGGACAACAGAAATTCTGAACTGGATTCCAAGAGACCACCGAAGACCTAGAAAACGTCCTCAAACTAGATGGGTGGATGAAATAAGAAAACAGGTTGGGGTGACGTGGAAACGAATGGCCCAGGATAGACTTGTGTGGAAAGCATTTGGAGAGACCTTCATCCAGCAGTGGATAGATAATGGTTGAATATGATGATGATATATATATATATATATATATCAGACAGTATTTTAAATTATATACATTATTTTCACACAGATTTACACGAAATTTCGATACTTTCAGCAGGCAATAGTTTAAACTACCGTAAATGTGAATAAAAACCAAATGTATTTCATGCAGGGTGTTACTTCTATTACAGTTGCATTCTTATTACTAAACAAATTTAATAAAATTATGTGATTTGTTAAATGTGTTTTAAAACCGACTAAAAGAATATTGGAGACAGAAAACACAAAAATAATAATTGAAAAATATTTAAAATATGGTGATCTGTAAATTCATAGGATTCCCAATCCTATTAGAAAATCATTTTAACCTTCATTATAATACATCTTTAATTTAACAAATTCAGAAATAAAAAATATACATTTTTTAAAATATGTGTATAAAATTAAATTACCTAAGATGGCATTAAATATTCCATTTAAGCCAATAAATGGCTTCTTTACTAACCTGCTGTACAGGATGTAAGCATTTTACCCCATTACTGACCTCTCCCTGCTCAATGTAAAAGGTTGAATATTCTTGCCCATCGAAAATATTGAAAGATGGTGAATCTGAAAACGAAATTCTTTAAATATTTTAAATAAAGTCCATATATCAACTACATAAATACAGAATACTTGTCTATGTTGATTCTAGAATTGAAAAAGTGCAGGACGCTTGCTCATTTAAAGGAAAGTGTACTTTATTACTTCAAGGGTACTTCATTCTCAAAATTGGGCAAGGTCTTATACAAAAAGTATCAGTTTTAGCTTTTTTTGTTTATTTTCTACAATGCATGATGTAAAAGACATTGCACTACATGTTCAGGTTTTGCTCACCACTTTATACAACGCTAGATATTTTTACCACACAGACAAAGTATTTGAAGGACAGCTTCTCGTAATAACTGCTGGCATGAAAAATATAGTTCCAGTGTTTTTACGGGACAAGAAGATGCTAATGCCCTTCTCAAGTGACAAGTGGGATTTTGAAGTTAGGAGGAAAACAAGGGTGAATAAAAAATAGTAATTGCAATTAATTTAAATAAGGCCACAATAGAAACGAATATATTCTAAAATTTTTGTTTTTTAACACGAAAACTTAATATTTATCTGAATTTGTGTCTATGAAATATTTATTCATACCACATCACAAGCAACATTATCTGCACTTACATTTTTTTTATTTAAAAAGTAATAGACAGAATTTCTATGGCGTTGGGCTCACGTGAGCGGGCCTGTAGTCATGCCCGTATCCAGAGGGGAATCTTAGGGATCGGTGCCCCCGTGATAAAATTTTTAATGGGACTTGGCTACGGCCTTGCATGCTGTGATTGTATCTATACATGCTGTAAAAATGTTTTGATTTTAAAATCTAGCTACGGCCTTGCCTGTAGTAATTCAGTTGGCTGTGGTACAGCAGAAAAAGTTTGAGATAGTAGGCGTGTTAGATAGCGGCCTGTCTTCCAATAAGAGGCAATAGGACGTCCAGGTGATAGAGTCAGTTTGGGTTCCTGACAGAGGTGAGCCACTAAAGCAGAGAAAAATGGCGTCATAGATAGCTCTCAAAGCAGTCAGTGCCCCCTTGACTTACGTCAAGTGGAGACGTAGCTGAGAGAAAATTAATTAACGGCGAGGCTCTTTTAAAGACCTTGCTAATGAAGAGGACAGAAGACTGAGATATGTGTGAAAGTTAGAAAGCTTCAGTTGTTTACATTACGCAAGGAAGTTCCGATGCATCAAATTATATGCCAACTAGTGAAGGAGGATGTGTGATTGTCTTTTCAATCCTTTCCCCCCCTCTATACATTGCAGACAAAGAGTAAGAGGCGGCTCTATGATCCTAATATCTCTAGACATATATTTTCTTTTCCTCTATGGCACATTTTCTCCTGAAATCGCTATGTTAATCGTAACCGTTTCAGAACTTGGTTATCATTTAAGTATGGGCAAAGTAGTTCATTTTTGTGAACCGGTCTTTTACAAACAGTTCATATTTGAGACCCGTTCTTTTAAACTAGTTTAAACTGATTTCAGTGTATTATCAAAGACATAGATGGCGCCAAGAATTTGGACATTTTGTGTTGTTTTTTTCTATATTTTTGTAAATATTTTAATTTTGTCTCTGTTTTGTGAAGAACTAGGACGCGGCGGTTGATGGCGTAAATCTTTAAATCTTGTTAATCTAATTCATTAGTCTGAGAGGTTATTCGAAGTCTGTCTACTTCATTAAATCAAAAATCATAATTTTTCTACGAATACTTCGTTGTTGTGAATTCTATTCATGCAAATCAAACCCTATTTTATTTACAAATGCTACTTGGAATTTAGTGTGTTGGTTCGATATTGGATACTCAATTTGGTTGGTATTTTTTCTGCCAATTTACGGATTATGAAAAACTTCACCAAATTTAAGGTATGTACAATTTAAATAAAATATAATACAGTCTGCTTTTCGAAACTTGTCTCAAAGAAAATCTCTTTAAGCGCCTACAATGTATAGTGCAATATTTTTAATTTTCGTTTTTTTTTTTTGTTTTAATTCATATCTGTAGAGCACTCGGTTGAACAAAAATTGCGTTTGAGTTGACGATTTTTTCCATAAGATGGCATACATACTTTGATAAATTTTATAGCTCTCGGAAACTGATAGCAACCTCATGATAGGTAGGAAAATATATTAAAACAAAAACAGCGAATATTATCCTTCGAATTTGTGCTTACAATTCATTCTCTTTTGGGAAGTAGCTTGTTCTGGAATATATATATATATTTTCGATTCTTGCCAATTTTTTCTGTAAGGTGATATATTTAAAAACAGAACGCACTTCTGGCAGAAACCAATGTAATTAATATATATAGTAGTATAGTCACTTTTTAGCGAGTTTTTGCAAATCTCCCTTTTTTGTAAACAAATAAACTCTAATGAATTGTATTAAACACAAATATGTTTTATGTAAAACTCAAAGGTTAATTCTTACTCACAATAATATAGAAGTTTAGTTTTGATTTTTTGAGACTACGACTACGATACTTTGTATTCAGCGTTTTTACGCGAGGGCACTTGAAATGTCGCATGTCAGGCCCGTATCGGAGATCTCACAGCCTCTATTCTTTTTCTATGCTGCTATTGGAGCTACGAGTAATATTCCGTATTCAGAGAGAGTACGCTAGGTCACTTGAAATGTCGCATATCAGAACCGTATCGGAGAGGGGCCGGAGGACGTGTAATTGTAATCTAAAATTTAAAGCTTGTGTAATCGTGACTTCACTCTGAGTAATCGTAATCATATAAAACGATTACAATTGTTCCAAGTATGGTTTTGACCGCTTCTCTCGATACACCCCTGATATGCGATATTTCAAATGACCTCGCGTACGCTCTCTGAGTATCATACTCGTAATATCTCGGAATATAATACTCGTAGCTCCAATAACAGTCTAGAAAAAGGATGGAGGCTCTGGTATCCCCAATAAGGCCCTACATGAGACGTTTCAAGTGCCTTCGCGCACACTCTCTAAATATGGAATATCGTAGTCGTGGTTCAAATAGCAGCCCAGAAAAAGGATGGGGGCTCAGGGACCCTCCGACACGGCCCTGACATGCGACAGTTCAAGTGCCCTAGCGTACATTCTCTGATTATCGAATATCATAGTCATAGCTCGAATAGCAGCCTAGAAAAAGGATGGGGGCTCCGGACCCCACCTCGATACATCCTTGACTGTTGATGATGACTTTAAACTAAGACCACGATCTGTGAACGATGATCGCGAACTACGAACAAAGATCGGTGACTGCGAACGCGAGCACTAAGATCACGAACTGTGAAGACCACGAGCTAAGAACGATGATGGCGAACTACGAACGAAGAACGGTGCCCGCAAACTGCTAACGGCTAAGTAAGATCGAGAACTGCAAACGACGAACTAGGCTGCGAACTGTGAACGATGATCACGAACGAACTATGACGAAGAACGGTAGTTCACAAAAAAAGTTATCTGAACGAACGGGTCATTTTTGTGAATAGTTCAAAAAGACCCGTTCGGTCACGAAGAAAGACCCATCTCTATTATGTTGTGAGTTGTTTACATTTTGTTTTCAAACCCCGTACGAAGTTGTCAACTGGCATTTGTTTATTTTAAAATGTCAGGACATTTAAAATAACGTAGTTTGAACTTTACTTCAAATTTCAGGTATACGTCAGTTTATCGCATTCCACATATGTTTAGATCATTGCAACTACAACTTGTTCCTCTTTTCCCCCGCACCAAACCGGTTTTTGACACGTATGAAGACGGATCGAAAAGGTAGGCTGTTGCAGCCAGAGCGGTCTTAATTATTCTGTTATCCAATTAATCGTCAATATTTTGGAAGATGCCGGAGTATTTTAACAAGTGGAAAACGGATTTTAAAACGAAAAGCGATGCAAGTCGATTTGAAAACTCCGGCGAGACTTTTTTGTGGTGGGCTATTTTCGCGATAGTTGTGTCACTGGCATTTACAACACGCTTATATAAATTGTCAGAGCCGGACCATGTGTGTTGGGATGAGACGCATTTTGGTAAGATGGGAAGTTGGTATATCAATCACACCTTTTTCTTCGATGTGCACCCACCCCTAGGCAAAATGCTTATTGGATGGTCTGGAAAATTATCTGGTTATAATGGAACCTTTCCCTTCACCAAACCTGGTGATAAGTATGGTGATCACAACTATGTTGGCATGCGACTCTTCTGCGTTACTTTGGGGACGTTAATCGTTCCTTTTTCGTTCTTAATCGTTTGGGAAAAGACTCAATCACTTATTGCATCAGCATTAGCAGCCTCATTCATAATTTTCGATGTTGGTATGATCACTCTATCTCAGTATATTTTGCTAGATCCCATCCTCATGTTCTTTATCATCGGCTCCGTCTTTGGTATTGTGAAATTTCATTCATTTGAAAAACGACCCTTTTCGTTGCAGTGGTGGTTTTGGCTTTCATGGACTGGTGTTTTCATTTCCTGTTCCATCAGCGTAAAGTTTGTTGGTTTATTTGCCGTTTTACTTGTAGGATTGCATACCTTATCAGAGCTTTGGGACATGCTGGGAAATCGGACTACATCAATGGTAACTATTGCTAAGCACTTCTTATCCCGTGTGCTTTGCCTTATCCTGCTCCCCATGGCATTGTACGTTTTCTTCTTTTACATACACTTGAAGACGCTTTACAAAAGTGGCACTGG
>QLNU02014237.1:0-12080 GCA_006491805.2 Dysdera silvatica | reverse complement strand
TATGCACCAAGCTTCTTGGAAATGTTCTACGAGTCACATGCTGTCATGTTCCAAGGAAACTCAGGATTGAAGCCCAAAGATGGTGAAGTAACGTCGAGACCATGGCAATGGCCTATCAACCTCCGAGGACAATTTTTTTCTGGGCAGCAGTATCGTATTTATCTGCTGGGAAATCCCATCATCTGGTGGGGCAATCTCTTCATCATGGTGCTGTTTATTTTCGTGATGCTAGTTTTAGCTGTTCGTAAGCAACGAGGGTTCGTTGAGTCAGAAGAGATCAATGATCTCAATGACCGAACAATCGATGCTGGAAAATGGTTGTTTATTGGTTGGGCATTACATTATATTCCATTTTTTGCAATGGGACGGGTGCTGTACTATCATCACTATTTTCCAGCGTTGTTATTTAACTCTATGTTATCTGCTGTGATGATTGACTATCTACTTAAAGTGTCACATTACTTACTGCCTTCAAATGTAGGTAGTGCATTGTACCATATGGTTTTAGGTGTGGTAATTGCAGGTACAGTGTATAGTTTTGTACTGTTTTGCCCTCTTAGTTATGGCATCCAGTCAGAAGACAAGGATAATACTTCCATGAGTAGTTTAAAATGGTTAGACTCATGGGAGTTTTAATATGGTTGAACTTTCATATATTGAACTTCCATATGTCAAAATTCATTATATGTATTGAAGTTTTTATGAACTCTGTGATTTGAAATCCCTGTTCATTGCATAGAAAAACCGTTTCTATATATATATATGTCTAAATTTTTTTTTATTTAGCCTTCAACCTTGATATATGGAAGTCCTATTGTATTTATTTTGTCCCCATTTACAAATTCTACTTAATCTTGAAATAAGATACAACTACCAGGGAAGAAATTTATATACAAAGGTTAAACATTGGTGAAATGACAAATGGAAAAGATACCCAAGCTTTCAGACATGTCAGCAGCAGTACTTCATCGGTTGTAATAACGATATGTGTGTTCTTGCTTGCAAATGACATTTATTCTAAAATGTATGGGAATTCCCCAACATTAAGTGTCCCACAACGCAGATTTCCAGTTGGTTACCATTGGGTTTCTTCCATAATTCTCATCGGAGGCTGCGCATTAGTCCCTACTGGGTTTTTCGGTACTTACGTATTAGCCCATCGACCTTTTCCGCAAAATAAAAAATTGTCGCCAAGTGCGTAATAGACAGCCAATATTCGTATTTAATCGTAACTTTACGATATTTTTGTTGTCTAAAAAATCGCAAGTTTACGATCTTTGATTACTTGCGAGACGCCATTTTGTTTGTTTGTTGACATTTTGCAGAATGAGTGCTGTTTCACTCCTGAACTCTGTTTTTTTGTTTTTAATAATTTTAGTTGGATTATACTTTTTGGTAATTATCAAATGATGAGCATTCTGCGATTTTATTTTTGCAGGAAAACGGAATTCTCCTTTCATCGTTTACTGATTCAGGCAGCACACATCGAAGGTGATCAGAATGGTTACGAGTCGGGAAGCGACGAGTGGGAGGGTCCGGGGGGTCTCCCCCCCAGTTTGGTCCCTGTGATTCAGGTAAATGTACTAATTACATGAAAAATACTAATTGCAACATAATATTGATTCAGACTTTTACTGATTCAGGCAGCGTACATCGAATGTGATCGGAACGGTCACGACTCACGAAGTGATGAGAGGGGGTATAGGTCTAAAAAACCATAAGTTTACGATATTTTAGACAACAAAAACATCGTAAAGTCATGATTAAATACAAACATTGGCTGTCTATCGTGCACTTGGTGATGATTTTTTATTTTGCGGAAAAGGTCGACAAGCTAATACGTAAGTACCGTTTTTTTTATTCTGCAGGACTGTTCTGATGAAGGGTTTTTCCATAAACTTTAAGTTTAAAAAAGAAGCAAGCATACTCCTCATGAAGGTCTGCTGCCGATACATCTGAAAGCTTGGGCGATCTTTTTCATTGGCTATTTTACTAATGTTAACCTTTGTATGTAAATCAACTGAATCTTACTACTGTGCATGTTATTTTATATAAATGTGTCATTTTCAAAAAAATTGCCAAATCACTGTCTATTTTACATCTGTTAATTATTTTTTATATTTAAACAGAAAATACATTTGTATTCTTGTTTATTGAGCTGTTTTCTATGTGATTTTTTTTAAAAAGCATTTTAGTGATTATAATGTTAAAAAAGAAAGAAATATTGACATAAAACTGGGCTTTTGTGCTGTCTGAAGCCCATTTGCTCAATCATGACTTGATTTTTTAAGAACTAATTTACATTATTCACATAAACAAATAAATGTAACATGTGCTACATGAAATTTTCTAGCATATGTTGATATTTAAAAAAACAAAAACGTTGTTTAGTGTCAATATTGAGTTGTAAAGGTCTGTCCTAGAACTGTGTCGTAAGTGTTTCCTTTTTTTTTTTAGTTTAATTTTTTAAAAATACATGGCACCACCATCAACAAGCTTTTTGTGTTCATTAATCCTTCCCTAATGCAACAAAGTATATGTGCTTTCATTGATTCATTTAAGAAATATTGTGAAAAACAGTGCGTAGAAGGGTGAGTATTTTTATTAATCATCATGGGTGTTACCTTAATTTTTATTAATCATCATGGGTGTTACCTTACTTTTTATTAATCATCATGGATATTACCTTACTTTTTATTAATCATCATAGGTGTTACCTTTTTATTAATCATCATGGGTGTTACCTTAATTTTTATAACTAATTACACAGGTCTGCAAAACATTATTTTTTAAAAGCTGTTTCAGTTATTTAACATGAATTCTAATGTTTTTTTGGTGTGCTGAATTCCAAATTGATCTCCGTTTTTTTTTATAGGACGTGAGGTTTTTGAACAAATTAGGTATATGTATTAGAGTGAGATCCTACTGAAATGAAAATAGACTTACGTTTATGAATTTTTTTTTAGTGTAAAAATTTATAGTAGCTCAAAGTTCAGTTAATGTGAAATCACATAGGTATGCTAATAATGTTTTTTCTTAACCTCAGTGTTTCTCTTTGTACAATTCCGCTTGTGGGAAGTATCTGGAAAATCCCTTTGCAGCATCCAACAGTAGTCGGCAATCATCCGTATACCCAGTCTTCCCTGATATCTCCTCTACATTTCTTTAATGTTCTGGTGGAATCTTTATCCTTGTTCCTCACACACACAGCTCCCAAATTTTGAGGAAAATAATCAATGCGTGAATGGAAGAAATGCAATTACAAACTCATTAGGCAACTTAGAGCTTGAAGTGCTTTCAGCACCGTCTTCGCAATTTTCTTGTAGTTCAGGTTCTTATTGCCACCCAAGAATTTTTTTATGACCTCGGTGAATGAAACCCAACCTTCTTTCTGAAGATCTGTCATGAAGTCTACAGAGTAATGGCCAGCTGCAAGGTTTCTTATGTCCAGTCCGATGAACACTCCTTCCTTCAGTTTTGTCTCAGACAAACCTGAGAACTTGATACCCAAGTATTTGAAACATTTCTCATCTTTTTGAAGTGATTTTACAAATTGCTTTAATCTTAATTTTTTTGTGGAGAGGTAGTAATATTTTGTATAAAATTTTATAATCACCTCCCTGAAATTTTATGAAGGTACTAAAGTTTCTCTGAGTACGTTTTTTTTACCGACTATGACCTCCCTCGGCGACCATCTTCTTTTCTTCCAGTGATTTTCTTGGCCTCGACTGTCTCATAAACATAGAAAACAGTTGTACTGTATTTGATGAATCCAGCTTGTTTCCCCCGACACATGCAGAATGACTTCAAATCTCCACACACTAACCGTCTGTGGTCTTCGTAGTTCAGCTTTCGAAGAACCGTTTTCAAGTTCTTATAGGTCTCCTTTAAGTGTATGGAATGACCCACAGGATTAGAAGCGTGAACACCACGGTTGTGGAGTAAAACCATTTTTAAGCTTCTTTTGGATGAGTCGATGAAGAGGTGCCATTCAGAGCACATCAGAGCATAATGAATTTTGAACTGACACATTAATCATTCAATGTTAGTACAATAGACCAAGTCGTCTTCCTGGGGAAGGGAAGGTAAGGCACAAAGTCCTTTTCTCAATGTCTATACCATGAGAAAGATACTCATGGAAACAACAAAATTTTGCTTTTGAGCTGAGTAACTGCAGCATCATTAGGAAGATTTAAGTCCCTTATCAAATCATTTACCTCGTTTTGAGAGAAACGTTTTGGTCGAGAATCATCTTCAAAGTGGTAACGTGAATCAGGATAATTATCCGGTTCGGATACGAGTCCATCTTCATCGGAGCAAGAGATTTCTTCCAAGGTGGCAGGGCCTTGTATACTGGGCTCTGCTCCGTGAGGAATGAGCCAAATTCCAGAAGGAAGATTGTGGGATATGGAATACAATGCTTCCATTTGGAATTAAACCCTTTTACATCTCAAGAACAAAAGTAACAGTTGTCACTATGGTTCTTTTGCTCATGCCATACCATAAGAATCCCAAAATGAAAAGCTTCTTTCTTGCGAAACCAATTTCGTAGATCCTCAGTGCACTATTTGCATATGAGGCACCCGATCCTTATCTTAATCTCCAAGTTTTAGTCCAAACTATGCGAAGTATACTTTTTTTTCACAAAATCCGTGATATTCAACTGTTGCTTTAACACTGTATATTCACCACAAATGAAACAAAACCTGTATGGTAAATTAATACACGTACGTGGAGTCATATCACAAACGTTTAGAAACAAATTCTATGATCTAACACGAAGTAAAATAAAATTAACACATTACTCTTAAACATACGTTACACACTTAGACATACTATAAATGGTTTCATAGTGGGTAATTCTGGGATTAAATTTAGAAAAAATTTCAAATTGAGTAGTTTATGAAAAAATCTGCTCATTGGAAGAAGAATTTTGCGATTTGCAGTAAAACCTGACGTCTAGGAATTTTTTTTACTATTTTATTCGGTTTCAGTGCACCAAAATACATAGGAATCAGTTAAAAATAATCAAACGGCTTTTTTTTGGTCACAGACCTGTTGCATTAGATGAGATGAGTTTGTTTTTAATATGTAATGCAGCGGTTGCCCTTGGCGAGATTTAGGTGAAGCAATGTGGAGCCAGTTCACCAATATCCAAGGTTACTATAAATTTCGTATCTACTGAATAAGGCAAAAACCAGTTTTTTGGCAAGCATAGACCATAAATTAATGTGTTTTGGTGAATTAACTTCTCATCTCTTCTCTTAAATCTTGCCACCAGCTGTCACTAATGTAACAAGAACATGAATTGGTTATTTATTATGTCTAACGAGTTACTTCTGTATTAGCTATTATTATGGAATAAAGTTAGTATAGTATTATACCATGATCTGTGAACAATGACCGTTATCTATGAATGGAGACTGCGAACTAAGAATGGTGACCTCGAACTATGAACTAAAATCGCAAACAGAGAACTAAGATCATGAACGGCGAACGACGATTACAATTATAACGAAGAACAGTAGTTCACAAAAGAAGAAATCTATATGAAAGGGTCATTTTTGTGAATAGTTCGAAAAGACCCGTTCGTTCACGAAGGAACCATCTCTAATGTCAGCGAGAGGTGTCCTTTCCAGGAATCCAGTCATGTACAAGGGAACCATCCACACAGGGTGTTATCTTGCATTTTAAGGACAAAAAGGGTGGCAATTTTTCATTTTAAAGGCCACCAGTCTCTTTATGACCAGTCTCTTCTCTCATACCAGTCTCTTTGCAATTTGGTTTAAATAGTAGTCCATGTACTACACCATTCTGCGAAATAACTGGCAACAGTATATATACGTTCGTAAAGAAATTATATATTGTCCTTCGTAGCTCAGTGGGTAGAGCCTCCGCCCGGCAAGTGGAAGGTCGTGGGTTCAGGTCCCACCGAAGGCAGAAATATTTATTTTCTTTCGAACGTTTCACCATCTAATCACGCCACAATATCGGCGTTGGTATCACTACGCCAATAAACGTTGATTGATTGACATTGTTGTTTGATGTAGGGTGGGATTTTTGCTTTCGAGGGTGGACAGGACGCAGCATCCTTCAAAAAACGCCTAGGATGAACACTGCTTAAAGAAGTAAAACGAAAAGATCACCAATTTACAGCACTAATGCTAATGGCACTTCAGTGTCTTCAAATGATCTTGATAGCCCAGGAGTTAGTGGCTGTGAATATAAGCTTCAACCAAGTGCTTATGTGCTGATTAATGTTTTTGAAGCTAACTCAAATAAAGCAAAGTATCAATATGTTAGAGTTTGCCACAAGTATGATGCTGTGGACGGATAGCTTAAGCTCGCTTTTTTATAGTGTAACTGGTAAAAATAGCCAATTGTTTCGATTAATGGAGGAGGCATGTGCCTTGATGCCATAAAAAATATTGGGAGGGGGACAATATACCAGTAAAAGGCATTTTGTTTGAAATTGGAGGGGGACATGGAACCCTAATACCAACATTGGGGGGATAGGTCCCCCTGGCCCCCCCTCCCCCCTTCGCTAATGGCACCCGTGGGAAGAGAATAGTTCATACACAGAATTCAATCAGATTTTTTTTCCTAACCCCTCAACTTACAATGAAAGGCACCAGAGTTTATTACCATTTCCTATTTCCAATTGATGTATTTAAAAAAACATGACATGATTTTTCTTTCCAAATTTTGACCATTTGTGTCCTGAGTGTTGTCTAGCAAATAAGCTTTAAAGTGCAGTCAATAAAATAAAACCATAATAGTTATTCTAGAATTTATGGAATACTTAAAAGTAACGTATTTTCATAAAAATATTATTTTAAAACATTTCCTTCATTTCATTTACAATAGTGACAGATAATAAAAACATATGAAGTAACGTAACAACGAATATTATTCATTTTTATTAAACATTTATTAAATCGGTTTTTTTTAATGCGATATAGTCAAAGGACAAATTTATTAATGAAATGTATCACTTTTAGAAAAATATACACTTTTATACTTTATAGAAATGTTGTCTAGCAACACTTATGACATTGAAACTCAAAGATTTACTTTCAAAGTTAAATATCTTTGGTTGTATGAAAAATTTAGCTTGAATGTCATTGTATCCTTAAAAATTAAGTATTTCAAAGGCATGTCTCAAAAAATAAATTAAACAGTTGAATGATTTTTAATTCTGAAAAATGTTCAAATGCTGTTTTGGCAATTTTTTTGAAAATGACCCAAATATCATTGATCTAAATCTAATTTCATTTTTGTTATGTTGTGTTTGTTGTCAACATATCATAAGGAAATAAATCTTTCGTAATTAGCATTTTGATAACAAGAAAACAGTGTTCACCTTGTTACTAGCCCAGTCAATTGATATTGTTTTACCCTTCTTTTCAGGCATATATATATATAGGCAGGTTTCACTAAATGTAATCATCATAATCAACAACTAGCTTTTTGCAGTTAGTGAGTAGGATATCTTCTCTTCCTATTGAGCTCTAAGGTTATGCTTTCTGAGGTGGGTGAGTACTGTTGTCTGGCGCGTATTGTGAGCTACGATTTATCAAGCCTTACATAAAGGATATCCAACAATAGGTCTTAGTTATTCATTGTTTGTGGTTACATGTACTTCTACAGTATTTTAAATTTTTGGGCACATACTCTGTAATTTTTTATTTTTTACATAGTTTTATATACAATAATTTTGACATTCATGTTTATTAGCTCGATCTAGAACTTTTTTGTTTTACGAGAAAAAAGAGAGACGTTGTCCCCATCTAAGATTTGAACCAGGGTTCCTCCATTTAGCCTGGAGTGTCTTTGACCTGTAGATGAACGAAGACAGGAACAATGCTCTCTTTCTCCATATATAAGGATGAATGGTATTATTACCCTTCATAGGGATAACACAGTTGCCAAATATGGTCAACATACAAAGGCTGCGGGTCAATTTTTGTTTTTAATTCATAAAAAAAAAAACTCACCCCGGAAGCTTTGTGTGTTGACCATATTTGGCGATTGTGTTATCTCTGTGAAGTAGGGGTCGAAATTAACTTTTTAAATCAGTGCACCCAAGTCTTGTGACTTAGGGACACTTGTGCACCTGTCATAATAGTACAATACTAGTACACCTAACTAGTATGATACTAGTTAAGTGTACAAGTAACGAACGGAATAGAAAGTAAACCTCAACCTTAAAAACGGGTAAAATGTAAGTGAAATAATTACATTAAAACATGTAAGATAAAGAATGCAACTTTTCAAAATAATTGAATATTTGTTTGTAATAAACAAAACAAAAAAAATCAACATAAATGCAGATACATTGAGAAAATTATATAAAATCAGCCCATAAGTCATTATCCTTGAAAAATGAACGTAAGTAGCCATGGTTTTGAATAGTTAGCTACACCAGGTGCGTGGTAGTCCCAAGTAAACAATGTTTGAATGATATTTTGTGCAATCTCAACATCCACACCTTCCTAAAACTCATATAATGTTACATGGCTCAAATGTACCTTTTCATTCTCCATTTTGAAATTTGTCTCTCACGTACAAATCGACTTACCTGAACAATGTTTGATGCTAAAGTGACTCATTGCACTGTCATCTAATCAATGCATACAGCATGACCAATCAAAATTTCCCTAGCTATGCCCTGCAATACAGTTCGCTCCATCTATGAAAATCAGGCACAAACTTTTGCCATCACCCAATAATATTATACATAGTTTTATATGTGTGTATGTGCATGTTGTAACAACACTACTCGCCAGAGTAAACTTGTACTCATCTGCCTCAAAATGAAAAGCTTGGAGACTAGCAAGAAAGTATGATTCTCTACTTGCCACCTGCAAAAATCTAATCAACAGTGGCGACTGGATTTGTCGATCCCTGGTATTAGCTATATTTAGTTTCACAGATTGATATGATTTTTAAATCATTTAGAGTAGTTTTCAATAGCAATGAGCCATCTTCTTCAATCTGTTCTGGATTGTTCCAGAAAGAACCTGTAACAGTTTCTTTCTGGCCAGTGAGGAGGTCTTCTTTGGCCAGTGAGAAGGTTTTCATTGGCCAGTGAGGAGGTCTTCAAATGCCAGTGAGGAGGTCTTCATTGGCCAGTGAGGAGGTCTTCATTGGCCAGTGAGAAGGTCTTCATTAGCCAGTGATGATATCTTCATTGTTCAGTGAGGATGCTTAGCATTGCTTATATGTGTTAGAATAAAGATATTTTGTAATTTCATATTTTTCGATTTTTAGGGTTTTTTTTCCATTTCTTCTGGAATTAACTTATGATCTGTATTTTTTAAATGTAGAGTCACTGCAGCATTCAATCTGTTGGTTTGAAATATCAATGGTTTAGAGAGAAACAAGACACCATTTTTTGGGACATTTTATATTTGTGTTTCAGACAGCTTAGTTACTTAATGATATGGTGCAACATAACGTTATATGTCATTGCAATATGGAACAAATAAAATCTACTTAATGCGTAAGTATATGTGTGCAATCCCCTCCCCCTGTAGATCCATAACGTGATGTTCGGATTAAAAATGTGTATAGGTTGTAAATCTGAAAAGATCACACATACTACAGAAGAGACTTAAACTTGTAACTTACAGGTTTATGCTACTGTCCGTTCACGAAAAGTAGTCCGATGGAACAGTTAAAAATAATGGAAGGTGACATCACTGCTATGTTGTAATCGGCTATGCCATTTGGCGTCTCCTTCTTACAACGCTGCCAGTTCATTTTGTGTGAACGGACAGTATGTCTTTTGTGCACCAATGCATAGTGTTTGTATACATATAATGTGAAAACGAAGTTATCCGTATTAAAATGGGAAGAGGTTATAGCAGAATTGAATCTGAATTACGTATTTTTTTTTTATTTTACCATATGTGTATTTCTTACATGTATAATATATATGGTATTATTTTTAATTATAAGTGTTTGGGTTTATACACTGGACTGAGTGTGAAAATCAGTTTATTATTTATAATAATTCTTATTGTTAAAAATTTATTAATGATTATTTTGTTAATAATTGTGCTTAAAAATAATTGTATATATTTTGTTAATAATCATTATACAGTGGAATCTGGTAGAGTGATCACCTTGGAAAATTGGCCACCTGAATAAAGACCACTTTTTTATAATGGAGAACTGGTAGGGACTTCGTCATGTCTATACAAAAGTCTGTCGTGTATAATGAGCACCTGTATATGATGGCCATTGCAATCTATTTCCAAAGTTGGTCACTTTAGGCAATTTCTACTGTATTTATCTTGTTTGGTATGATTTGAAAATCACACATAGGTTAAATTCGTTTGAAAAGGGCATAGAAATTGAGTCTATTAAGCTTACTGTTAAAAGATGATACATGATGATATATATATATATGTTGATTTTCATGGTTTAAGATGCCTTGTAGACAGTACTGTTTATTCTTAATGATAGTCCTTAGCTACGCAATGGTGAAGACTGGGTTTTGTGACATAAAGACTGCTAACAGTACATTCTTTGTTCATTGTTAACACGTTGAGTGCCACGTCAGTCATCGGTGACTGACACTGAACTTTCCGTTCAGGCCGCGTCAGTCACCGGTAACTGACAGTGTAAAATATGATATAAAACTAAAAAAATTACTTTGTTTTAAGTAATTACCTAAAATTTATTTAAAATTTACTTAATTTTTATTTATTACAGGATTGTATCATTAGTGTATTTAAATATTTCTTTTCAAAACATCGCATTGCTATACCACAACACCAGTGCACTTCTAAGCAGCGTGCGTGGGGCCTGATGGGGATTTCCTTATAAATTCGCGTGGCACTCAACGTGTTAAAGACTAACCCAGTGGTTCTCAAGGGTAAAAGGTGTGGTCAGATGCACAAGTGTGCTCGGTGACGTTCCTAGGGGCATCCTATGAAATCCCAGATAGATGTGTCTGGAGTTGTTATTAAAACGATTTTTTTTTGTTATATAGTTAAATACAGGATTATACGGAAGTTGATGCACCTGTGGGAAATATACTCACCTATAAAAATTAATATTAATACAATTTTTTTTGTATCTTATTTATGAGCATTTTCTGTATAGTTCACCCACGATTTTTTGTAGGACTTCAGGTGTGCCATGACTTCAAAAAGTTTGAGAACCACTGGACTAACCCAAGCAGAACATTAGAAAAACCATGTAAACAATTTAGTTTTCCTTTGCATTCTTTCATGTTGGATTGATATTTTATAAATTTTATGTTTTTCAGGAGGCTCATATTCGTGGCTCTTTCAGACTTCACCGCCTCTTCCCCACCTCCTCCGCTTGGAATGTCAAAGCACATTATTTTCTCTAAGGTTTTATTATATGATCATCTTTCGCTTCACTTAAGCCTCTCCATAATTTTTGAATTGCTGCACTACCATCATTAGAAATGAATTCAGGCTCGTTTTTGGATGCTTGAGCCTACCCAAGTTCGAATACTTCCAATTTTAGCTCACTCAAACCCGAAATACTTTGTGGGAATTTGGGCCTGAGCCCGCCTGGATCCAAAGCTTCAAGTACAACTTTAATCACTTGACGTACGATTTAAATTTTAAAAAAAAGTGCTAAACTGTGCTATTTAGTTTCCTTTGAATTTTCATATACATGTATTTCTACAGGCCTCAAAAATGAATCACATAGTTGTATTCCTTGAAGAATATAGAAAAGTCGGTTTTCAGATGCACAGTTGCATCCGCCTAATGAGCCTTAGCCCGAAGACTTTATGAAATATAGAACCCAAGCCCATTTCAGCCTTGGGCTGAGCTATACTACACACCTGTCAGGTGGCGCCCTCTTGGCCTTAAGAATCAAACCTCAGCCAACGAGTCTGTAGGAAACAAAGCATCAAGCACTTGCTGTTTATTTTTCTGTATATCTCCAATTCTGATCCCCTGAGTGACAGAAATTCAGATTCCTAGGAAAAACTAGATATTGCCAGCGCCATACGAAAATGGGGGGAGGCTCAAGTTCCCTCCCCCATTGGATATCAAAATACATTTTCTCTGAGGCCACATCACATAATT
>QLNU02014236.1:0-14946 GCA_006491805.2 Dysdera silvatica | reverse complement strand
CTGTTAAATCAGTTTAACAGCAACATGGAGCACCAACCTTTCTATGCTCAATCAAGGTTGTTTACGAATTTTACTGAATCATTGGCAAATGCCAAGACCTTTGGAATTTCCACAAAATTTTTGGAGGAATTTGGACCTTTGATTTCACCACTCGAACTAAACCCTAGACTATGATTTGAATGAAAAAATGGAATGCAGTCTATGGTATCATTGAAATCCTACCCAGGTGAATGTCACAATGGACAAATGTATTACTACTATGCCATCGTATGACAGTAGACTAGGAACCCAACCTAAGGATTAACCCTCCAGACCAGCGGTCGCCAAACGGTGGTCTGGAAGGACTGCCTGCTGTAAAAGCAATGGTTAGTATTTCAGGTTAAGGATACTTGACCTGCTTTTCGATGTTCCGGTTTTTACAGGACAAAAAGTTAATAAGAGGTTAAATTAACTTATTTTTCAGATTTTGGTTATAAATTCTGAATGAATGCATGTAAGTTTACTTCCTTTCTTATTTCACTGTGTCCAAGTCCTACCTCCCGAGAAAGCTCAACAGATCATTAGAAACTGGACAGAATTTAACAAGATCTCTAATTTGCGATATGTTTAGAAACTCAGTGGTTTGACTCAACGTGCTGTAGTAATTGGCGGTATATCAAAAACATATATTAATTTAAAAAATATGAGGCAGATCTCAATTTGACATCATGAGTGAATAAAGTGAGCAGTTGTATAGCTCTAACCCTTATTTTACTAGCAATCTAATTAGTCCAAATATTAATTGACTGCTGAAATATTATTTTTATAACGAGTACCATAACTCAATAGATAATCATTAATGTTGAATGGGAAAACGATGCATAGCCGTGATCACATAAACAAATACAAACATAAAACTGAAAACTCATTGATCAGCTAATATTTTTAATTAATATTAATTAACTGTACAAACCATAATAGCTACTATTTTTCTAACTCTCAGTTAATAAAATGAAATTGGTAAACAATATAAATATCTGAACATTGATGTGACGTAAATACAGATTTTTAGTATCACTTATTATACAAAGTATGGGCAAGGCAAAACACCAAGAATTTATATCCTAACTCTATACTCTATTTAGAATATTATGGGATACACCTCTAACGAACTATTAAGAATGGAGAATAAACTCACATGCCATGCTGTGTCTGGTTGTCCGTTCCGACAAAAAAGGGCTGTCTACGTTACGTTGCTCCATCCCTTCGGCATCAGATAATATGTATCTGGGGAAGAATGTTGCCATCGGATTCAGCATGCTGCAGGCAATTTTTGACATTGGAAACGGGAGTTTCCAGCTGTCGGATTAAACGCGTCAACAGTTGACGTTGAAGTCAGCAGTTCGGCAACGTCGGATAAAGCGTATCGACAGTCACACACGATGTTCAATTCAGCAATGTCAGATAAAGCATGTCAACAGTCGCAGTGGACATTGAAGTCAGCAATTCGGCAATGTCAGATTAAACATGTTGAAATGGGCACTCTAATGTAGGTTATCATATCAAAAGTCCTGTTTCAAATCAATCTAGTCGGCTCTATATACCCGGATTTTTGCTTGCCCCACTGATGCAATATTCGTCGCATATATGTGCACTTCTCCTTTACTTCTATTCAGGAGAAAAACTAGGACCTTTGTTCTTGATCCACTTGTCTAATTCGCCCATTAAGCCAAGCTCTCATCTCCAATCTCTAGGGCTCAATTCTTCCTTGAAGTCTTCTTCCTCTTGCTCTTCCGTTGACACACCGTAACTGTCAATCCATCCCCATTACGGAATTAAAATGTGAATTTTGTCTTTAAGCCAATACAGAAGTTTTAATCATAAATTAGACTACCTCTCATTCCGATTCTATTAGGCCCCCGGGAGGAGTGGCTATGTGATTAACTTAGATTCCTTCCTAGATTTATAACATGAAACGAAAATACAACTCATATCAAGGTGGACGTCTTTATGATTTTCTTTGCCTTATATTTTTAAAGTTCGAACCAAAAGTCATAAAAATCGTTTGGGTCACTGTCTTTGTTCTGCCCATACTTTATGTACGAAATATAAGCATTTAAACAGGACAAATATCTATATACTAAATGAATGGAAAAAACATATTCGATAAATATACGAAATATGTGTAAAAAACAATATGGTGTCTTTAGTACATGATAGAAAATCATGTTTGGCTATCTTCAGTAACTTAGTAGGCAAAATACACGGATGAAAGAAAGACTGAACACAGCAGATTTGAGACAAGCCTTGGGACATGGTTTTTCCTTCGAAATTTCCAAACTCTTGTAAGAAGAGCTCTAGCACAGCATTCACCAACCTTTCGGACCTCACGGACCACTAAATTCATAATTTTAAATCCTACAGACATTTCGTGAATTTAGTGCAATACAAAAGCGAAAATTGTCATTCAGAATATGAGAATTTCTTAGAATATTATTTTTGTTTTTAATAAAACATTAAAAATGCAAATAATGTCCAGCTTTTTCTGCGGACTACTAAAATTTTCTCGGGAACCACCAGTTGGCGACTGCTGCTCTAGTATATGTCCAAAAACACAGATGTAGTGAAAACTGATTGATTTCCCAACGTTTAATTTCACCTTATGAATCAGTTCCCCACTCGACATCACATTAACGATAAAATTAAAATTCTAAAAGATGGGTTTATAATGGATTGCACAGGGGCCGACAAACCCAAGGCACCTGAAAAATTTTACCTGGCATCTGGATTTTTAAATTCTGTTCCAAAAATATTTTTTTAATATTTCAAGTTTTCTTACAAAAATTTCATTACTATTGTTGAAAAGCCGGAATCAAAAATGAAATCACAGATTGCTTTATAACATTTACGATTGTTGTTGTAAAACTTAAGATTTTTTTTTTTTTTTCAAGTAAACATCTTCACGATTAGAACGGTTGCAGTTTCTTTAGATTATGTATTAACGGGCCATCAGCGACTCACTAGCACCATTGCAGAATTGGCAATTATTTAAGGGAACAACAGTAACTTGGAAACACAGTTTTGGATTTTATTGTAAAAACGCTTTTAAAATCGTTACAGTGCCGCCATTTTGTTTGTTGCACTCTGAAAGACCGAGAAAGATTTGCAAGAAGGAAAGAGATAGAAAAAAAAAGTGTTACTGTTGCACTGTTGGATTGGGTTAAGGTGGAAAATTTCTAGTAATTGCAGAAACGATTTCAGTAAATAGGTTCATCTGATTCTTTCTTTGGGTTTGTCGCCATGGAAATTCAGTAAAGGCAGGGCTGTGCTTACGGTGTTAGCGGCCCTTAAAAAATATTTTGACGTAACACAACAATAAAAAGATTGACCAAGGTTTAGCATTACAAAATAAAGTTTTTCACTGGTTAAAATGCTGTAGCTAAAGATAAAGAAAAGATAATGAAGTTATAAATTAAAAGTATGAGATAAAAAGTAATTAATTAAAATACAAATCATTATAGTTTATTACTATAATTATATCGAATTAATAAAAAGTTCCCAGTGAACAAAGCCGCTTTTATTGTACTGTTAAAATTTGCAAAGTAATTTTTCTAGCTTTTTATGCAGCCAAGTTTCGGAAACCAGAAGTCTTTGTATTGGCCATATGGCTAGGACAATGAACATGATAACGTACATAGGTTACTGATACTAATGCATTCGACTAATAGTACATGTATTGATTTTGACCACCATTTAGAAGCTGCATTATGGGAAGTATAACATCACACGCAAAATGTCAATTGACCAAATACTCTATCGAAAGTATGAAGGCAGCTACAACTGACTTTTTGAACTTGCATTACACTTTTTTGGTGGCCGTAAGTTCTAGTGGCCGTGAGCGGCCGACCAACTCACACCCTCCTAAGCACGGCCCTGAGTAAAGGGATGTTGTGAAGTTCCTCGTTGTTGTTCATTTTGCCACTTGGCACTTCCCCAAATTCATTCAATTTTTTGCGTGTGGACGTCAGTGTCCGGATCTACAAAATTGTATTTGTTTTTGACTGAAATGGGAGAAACCTGCCTTGTGCAGTTCATTACTTTTATAGCCTTTCCGGCCTTGTACATGAAAGAAAGCGATAGCATCCATCCAATTCGTTGCTCGGCAGTTCAAACAAACGCATTGCAACAGCAATTTAAACATGCACTCTTACTTTTAAAAAAGTCCAAACTGGAAAATCAATTCCACAAATCCACATTTTCAAAGACGACAAAGCATTCAAAGACTTACGATTTTTGCCAATTCTTATATTTCTAGGGTTAAAAAGTTGTTACTGACGGCCCGTTAATACGTAAGTACCGTGATTTTTTTTTAATGCAGATATAGAGAACTACTTACTAGTAATAAAATTTAAAAATTGTAGGGAAATTTAATTTCAACATTACGATTTTGAGCACTGTATGGGGATTTTTCAATCTTGCCACCTGGCAAAACTGTTTAGACCCACACCACGTTTTCCAGTTTACGATTTCTTATGCGTCTTTCGTGCAGTGCTACACGTGTTAAAATTATTGAAAATGAAGAGAACAAACCCCATCTACATTGACAAATGCAAGTAAAAAATAGTATACTCTTACAGACTTTTTTCAAAGTAAGCGTACCTTGCCTGTAAATGGTGATGACGAAACTACAATTGAAGACAGTGCATGTGTATCTAAATTCCTGCAGTTTGGCAAACGGAAATTCAAGCAATCGTGGCAAGAACTACTACCGTGGTTACGTTATGAAGATGAATTTACAAAGTGTAAAGTGTTCAGTAAATTTTCCAACATTGCAGATCGAAATTCGAAAGTTGTGTCTTGATTTTCAGGACCGTCTAAGCTGGAAACTTTTAAAAAACATGAAAAATCCTATCCTCACTTCCAGTATCAGGAAGCTAAGAGTATGAAGACGAATCCTGAATGTGCACCTTTAGCAAAGCATGTTAAAAAAAAATGGATGCTGATATGCTACAACATATGAATGCACTTTTCATAGCATTGTATCATACTGCCAAAAATAACAGACCCTACACTGACTTTGAAGGTTTGGTTGCATTATTAACCAAGCTGAATGTGACTGATTCAGAGAAACATGTGAATGAGAAACGATGCAAAGAATTTATTTCATACATTACCTCATATCTTCGTGAGGATTTGGTATTTGAAATAAAGGAAAGCCCATATGTCAGTATTTTACTTGATGAATCAACAGATAAATCTGATGATGATGAGCTGATACTATATGTTCGTTTTCTTAGAGAAGGAAAGGTAAAAGAAATATTTCTTTCTATTGTTTCATTGGAAGATATAACAAGCGATGGGTACTTGAAAGCTCTAGAAACAAAAATGTTGCAGTTGGGACTTGAAGAAATATTCGCAGGTACAAAATTAGTAGGGATAGGGACCGACAGAGCAGCAAGTGTGATCGGCGTCCATAATGGTTTAGTAACGAAGATGTCCAAAAAACTTTAAAACTTGGTAAATGTCCACTGTGTTGCACATCAACTCCAATTGACTGTTCTTCACTAACTTAAAAATGCAAAACTCAACATCATTGGTAAAATTGATTCCACATTGAGAAAGCTATATACATTTTATTGACATTCACCAAAAAGGCTTCGTGAACTGAAAAACGTTTCAGAGTTACTGGAATGTGAAGTAAGTAAATTGGAATACTTACACCAAGTTAGATGGGCAGCTAGCAAAATAAATGCTTCTCATGCCATTGTCAAGGACTGGGAACCCCTAGTGATACACTTGGGGAGTATTTCTGAAAGGAAAGGCGAAGAAGGAAATGCTGCAAAAGGTCTTCTAAAGAAAATCAAGGACTTTAAATCTGTCATTACAGTTCATTTCTTGTATGACTATCTCAGTGTGTTTAAGACTTTCTCTGGTATTCCAGAGAGAAGATCTAATTTTAAGTCAAATAGCGGTGCACATAAAGAATGCCATTAATTCGCTGGAACAACTTAAAGCCACCAAGGGTCCAATGGAAGAAAGGTTTGTTTCTGCTACAATACTTTCAGGAGTATTCAGTGGAATACAATTATCAGATGTGTCAGATAAGAACGTTGTAAGTAATAGGGAAAGTCTCTTGACAAATGGGATTCAAATTCTGAAAGACAGATTTCTAAAAAATAAGGACATACAACATGCTACTAGCGTTTTTGACACATATTTCTGGCCATCTGGGAATTGTTGGAAAGTTATGGTAAAAGTGAAATAAAAGTTCTTGCCACACATTTTTCTAAACACATTGGAATTGTCAAGGACAATATAGGCGACTTGATCAGTACGAATTCAAAGTACTTGGCAAAAGTCTCACATTAAATGAATTGCTCGAAAAATAACTGACTATGAAAGCAAGATTTCCAATTTTAGGAAAGCTCCTCATCATAGTTGCAACAATTGCTGTGTCAACCTAATCATGTGAACAAGTCTTCAGTAAAATGAATGTCATAAAACACAAACTGTGCACCAACTGTATTATGAAGAACTTAAGTGACCTGATGATGACATCTTTGAATGGGCCTCCAATAAAGGACTTTGATCCAACAAAATCCATTGATCATTGGTATTTTGGTGGAAAATCAAATAGCCACATATAATGTAATTTTGTAAGGCTGGATGGCAGCTGACTGATGGCTATTTGGGTTAGTGTCTGTTAAAAAATTACTTTTAAGCTAGTTTTGTACTATATTATATATATATATATACAGTGGTGTAGCTCTGATAAAAGAAGGGTCCTGGCACTCTCTTTTATGGGATCAATTTATCTTTATGTAATACTTGTATGTTGTATGTAGCAGGACCGAAAAATAAATGCTTTGGTGCCGCAAGGCTGCCTCGACTACACCACTGTATATGTATACATTGCGTGTTTGTTTGTGGTTTCACGACAAATACTACAATGGTCATACTGTGCCAGGACCTGTTTTCCGAGGAATCCGAACCTCTTAAGGCCTAGGGAACCAAACCCCGGACTACAGTGAGCAGTGCGATCTTTATGAGATATAAGAACAAATATTAGACGAGATGGTATTGATTATAAAGGTCTAAAATTATGGAATGAATTACCAATAGAATTAAAAGATATAAATAATCCGCAGTTATTCACACAAAATTGAAGGAAAAATTAATGAATGATAATATGGATTGATGTTGATAAATTTAGGAAATATTAATATTTTTATATGTTATAATACCAAATATAAAAGGATAGTGTATGATTAAAGCATGTTTTGTTTATATTGATTTATTTCACTGAATTATATGGTTTTGTTATGCAAGTTCAATTTATATTTTATATCATTGATAATATGTTAGAGTATAATGGTAATATATAACGCCCTGACGGGAAATGTTTCAGGCCTTGGGCACGTTATACTGTAGTATTTTTCCGGGACCTTCTACATCATGTAACTGAACCTTTTGTTTCTAATGCAATGCATTGTTTAATGTATGTACAAAATAAATAAAACTTATTATTAATTATTAGAACTCTGAGTAAACGTCCCTTGTGTATGGTTGGGAGTCGAACCCAGATTAACGACGCACTAGGCGAACGTGTTAACACGCTGTGCCACCACAGGGCACAATATATACATCACGTGCTATTAGCTCCTGAATTTGTTTTTTGTTTTGTCTATCCCTGGATATGCATCATTTTGAGAATTTCGCTGGAGAGTTTAATAAACATGCAGTAAAACCCCTCATTAGTGTACACTCACCAGACAGAAAATTTGTCCGTGAAAGAGGGATATTACCATGGAAGAATTTTTTACCGCAGAGACATTTTAATCTGACCATAAAATCGAGATGCTTATATTTGAGGGGAGTCTGGTAAGAGAAGTTTTATTGAAATAAATATAATAAAAAAATACCTTAAAATTGATAGATGAACTAACATACATATCCAATCAAAATTACATTAATGTAGAATGGAAAGCTCTGCAACTTACCATCGCAATGGGCCTCAGTCCACAAGTTTTGAACATTAGCATATATCATACTGATAACAGCTAAAGTATCTGATTTGAGGAAGATATCGCTACACTTCGATCCCCCAAAGTAACTCTAAAAAAAAATATACATATATATATAATTATTAACTAATATTATTAAAATGATTTAATAACATATATTAAATAATAGAACGTTACTGCTTGTTAAGTTTAAAATTGTATATTTCACGGGTTTCTAATTTTAACTTTATACAAATGACATACAGGCGGTGGTATAATCATAAAATAAATATAGTGCCCAAGAACACGTTATAAAGTACATTACAATAACTACGAAAAATAAATATGTTAAGCTATGCAATATGGTGTTACAGTTGTTAACACAATGTTTATTATAATTAACAAACAGTTATTTCAACATTGGAGTAAGATTTAAAAACAACGACGTTTCAGGAGCCAACTGCTCTCTTTATAAAGTGAAGGCAGAGAAACGAAACGTTGTGTATTTAAACCTGACATCAGTGTCGAAATAACTGTTTGTTATGGAATCTCCTGGTGAAACTCTGTAACGTTTCATTTATCATCATTACATACTAATCGCACAGTTGACATTACAGCTTAGCTTCGTCTCAAAGGTCTCCCAATGAAATAATAATTATTTTCCTGCTATACAACAAAGTAGTCATTATGCTATGTTTGATTTTAGAGTCAAACTCTTCAATAGCAGAGTTTGACTGTATTTAGATTTGTTTTTAGTGCATGTTTTTGTCATGGCTTGACAGCATGTTGCTTTCCTCAGGTTACAAAGCCTCACCCCTTTCTCTTTTTCCCTGTTCTCTTTCATCTCTCTCTTCCTCCTCCCCTTCTGTTTTCTTCTCCTCTCTTCCTCCTCCCCTTCTGTTTTCTTCTCCTCTCTTCCTCCTGCTCCCTTACATTGATGCAGTGAACAAGAAAAAGGAAGTAAAAACTTTTATTCCTTTTTTTTTGTCAGACTTCACCTCTTTTACTACACCATCATCCGCATTAGGCCTAGCATACAAGTGCATTTTCTCCTTGCATACCAGGCACTCATACTCGGAACCAATCAAACCACCTTCCGTAATCCAATCCAACATGCTTTTCTTCCCTTTCAACCACAATTCAACAAAAAAAGTCATATTCAAACGTTCCGACATCTTTCCAATTGCTACAATGCTCCCAATACACTATAAAGAATGACAAAGTACGTTTCAAGCCTCCTCCAACCTCCCCAGATAACGAGCGTATTGTGCCACATCTGTGTTACATCACGTGGCATACTCTGACATCACACAACCACCTCCATCGACTTTTCTCTAGGGGAGAAAAGAACTAATGGGATGGCTTCTGTACTGTCACCCATGCAAGGGGTGGAACTATGCTCCAAAACTCCCTTCGCCTCATTTTAAGTAGTGTACAAGGAGTTTTGGCGACACGGGTGTAATATACAGTGTCCCCCACAAAGAATATAATTTGGCTAATTAAACTACTGAAGCACTATTCCTTGGCTGCAAACATGAACCAAAGCTTTTTTTGGCTAAAATGCAGTATATCATACCACGGTAGAGAAAATTGCAGCAAGATCCCTGCTTTGAACTTGTTTTGGTGCTGATTTAGCTTTGGCTGGCGCGAAACAGCCGCGGACAGTGCATTTTTTTACCAACATTCACAAGTGTCAAAAGCAAACGAACACTTACACTGGAGTCTAACAATTTTGTATGGGCGTTTATAACGTCTTCATATATATTAACACAATTCAAACACAAACGAATAGGTCGGGCGTTTTCCACGGCACAGACGGTAAATTGAGCAGACACCATGGCCACATTTTGTTGCAAAGTTTCGCACGACATGTTAGAAACGTCAATGTCTACACCATACGACTTTGAAAATGAACTGGAATATTTATTAGATGTTGAAACTTCATTTTCTTTACTTGAACATAAACAAAGACGCAATGATAGAAAAACCACAGAAAATATACTAAATACTGGGCGTATCAAATACATTTTTCTTTTTTTAAATACTATATTGGTTATCATTGAACTTATGGCGGGAATGTCATTGTCAGTTGGTTTTCGATGAGCATGATATTGTCAATTCCTATCCGATGGGTAAGGAATTATCAATCCTTGAAGATCACATGCCAATTGTTCAGCAGGTCAATTGTTGCAGTTTGTTATGTTTGTAAATGGACTCGACTTGACATATTCAAAAAATTG
This sequence comes from Dysdera silvatica, assembly GCA_006491805.2. Classification (NCBI taxonomy): domain Eukaryota; kingdom Metazoa; phylum Arthropoda; class Arachnida; order Araneae; family Dysderidae; genus Dysdera; species Dysdera silvatica. The sequence continues at coordinate 4,724 of QLNU02014236.1, read as the reverse complement.
TGGAAATGTTGGCCACAAGTAAATGGCCGGTTATTTCCAGATTTGGGATATAATAACTAGACTCCGTGTATTCAAAGATGAACATTGATTACTTATGAAACAGAAGAAATGCATACCAGGTAGCTGAAACAACAATAAAGACAATTGGCTTTTGAGAGAGTTCCACTGTGGAAACTGCCTGAGCGCTGTGGACTCAGGAGACGACAGTCGCCTTACGGCCCTGAAATGACAAACTGCTAATTTAGCCTTATTTATGAATTTGACTGTTGAAGATGAACGGGTCGAAAAGTGGACGTTGTATACAAAGTTTTAAATAAAGTTATTAATAAAAATGCGGTTTTCTAGAGTGATTATTGCACATTGCTTTTAAAAATTTCTAATTGTTTGTTGCGTATTGCGTTGAAACAGAACGTAATGCGTTATCTTGAAATATATTCGTAGGGTTTCTGTTGTTTGAGTTCACTATCTGCTAAGTTTAGACACTTTATTCTTGTCGCGGAACATCGTATGCGCAGCTTCGAAAACCCACCTTTAAATTGCATTTGGGGAATTAGGTCAAAACCTTGACTCAACTTTTGAAACACAGGAATCCAGTGTTTCTCGATCCTTTTTTTTCCTATGTACCTTTTTCACCATATCTCAGAACGTCATTTCCACTTCCAAGATTTATTTATTTTTATTTATGTATTTATTTGTTAGAAACATCAGGATTATGACAAATTCAGTTTACCAATTTTAGTCTGCAATGCCTGCTACCCACCCTGAAACGCTAACATCCCCCATTTGAAGAAAATTCCTCCCTAATTGACAATAATATTAACCGGTAAACAGTTTGTCTAACCATAACCTCATGTGACAAACTGGCAAACTCATTCTATATATTTAAGACGTCTGTATTCGTTTGTTGCATTAAAATTAATTGATATCGTCACGTCATGTCTACTGCAATGGAAGAGAAACCGTCGAACGAAGAAAATGAAAGCCCAATCGGGGAGGAGGTTTTACGGATGTCCACTGATGAAATCGTTAGCCGAACTCGCCTCATGGACAACGAAATAAAAATCATGAAGAGCGAAGTGATGAGAATCTCCCATGAACTTCAAGCCCAGAAAGAGAAGATCAAGGAGAATAACGAGAAAATTAAGGTAAATAAGACTTTGCCATATCTTGTATCAAACGTTATCGAGTTGCTTGATGTGGACCCACAAGAATTAGGTGAGGAAGACGGGGCTAACGTTGATTTGGATTCGCAACGGAAAGGCAAGTGTGCCGTCATCAAGACTTCGACGAGGCAGACCTACTTTTTACCCGTTATCGGTTTAATAGATGCCGAAAAGCTGAAACCGGGTGATTTAGTAGGAGTCAACAAAGATTCCTACTTGATTCTGGAAACTTTGCCTCAGGAGTACGACTCTCGAGTCAAAGCTATGGAAGTGGATGAACGACCAACCGAGCAATATAGTGATATTGGCGGCCTGGATAAGCAAATACAAGAACTAATTGAAGCTGTTGTCCTACCAATGACTCACAGAGAAAAGTTTGAAAATCTCGGCATCCAGCCCCCAAAAGGAGTCTTACTTTATGGACCACCTGGAACGGGTAAAACATTATTAGCCAGAGCATGTGCGGCACAGACAAAGTCTACGTTTTTAAAGTTGGCTGGACCGCAGTTGGTACAGATGTTCATAGGTGATGGTGCGAAATTGGTTCGCGATGCTTTCGCTTTAGCTAAAGAAAAAGCCCCAGCAATTATCTTCATCGATGAGTTGGATGCCATTGGTACAAAGCGTTTCGATAGTGAGAAAGCCGGTGATCGAGAAGTACAGCGGACAATGTTGGAGTTGTTGAATCAGCTTGACGGATTTAGTTCTAGCACCGATATTAAAGTTATTGCTGCTACTAACCGCGTTGACATCCTTGATCCCGCTTTACTCCGATCAGGCAGATTGGACAGGAAAATTGAGTTTCCGCATCCCAATGAAGAAGCTCGCTCTCGTATTATGCAGATTCACTCGAGAAAGATGAATGTGGACCCCGATGTCAACTATGATGAGCTGGCTAGATGTACAGATGACTTCAATGGCGCTCAATGCAAAGCGGTCTGTGTTGAAGCTGGTATGATAGCATTGCGGCGAGGAGCTACGGTCGTCATTCATGAAGATTTTATGGATGCCATTTTGGAAGTCCAAGCAAAGAAAAAGGCCAATTTGAACTATTATGCTTGAATTTTTTTTATTGTAACTTTCACAGATTTTTACATCAGTGAACATTCTTTATACTTTCATCTTCCTTTGAGAATATTTCATGTTAAAAAATTTGACTTTTTGTTTTAGTAAAAAAAAAACTACACAGATCTAATGCTGGATTAATATTGAAATTTGTGTTTTTATCATTAGTTTGTCACAATAAATACTGACAAATTGAAAACATGGAAATAATTAAATTTTGTTTAATGTAAAAGATGAGTTTTTTAGAGTTTTAAAAGTTTTCTAGCGTATTATATACTTCAAGGAAGTATATAATACTTTCAAGGAAGTATTATATACTTCCTTGAAATCGTTGATGTAAATGTCATAATTTTAATATCTAGTGGAAGCATACTCTTCATGTCAAGTTGGAATTTTTAATGTATTCCATGCTTAATTTGCGTAAATGAACCTTAACTGCAATTAAAAAATTTTGTTGGCATTCAACTAACATTAAAAACACATAATTGTATTAGATATTAAATTACTCATAAAGAAAATAGGGGGTTTGTTCCGCAGTGTCACCTATCTCTCCCCTCATGTAATAAGTTTAGAATTGGAAATTTCAGTAGATGGGTTTGTGACATCTTTAAATCCACCATTTTCCATGCTCCATGGATTTTTTGGATATTTATTTTGTTGCAATGAATTATGTCTGAATGGTCGACGTCTTTTTTTATGAAATTGTGTCTGAAAGGAAAGAGAAGAGTAACAGACTGGGCTGTGAAAAAGGGTTTGGGTATGAGTAGTGTTGGCTTTCTGTTGACGGAAATTAGTTTTTGCTGTGCTGGTGGCAGAAACTAATAAAAGTACTTAAAACAATATTGTACCATTTAATAAAGATTACAAATATATATAATTTAATGCAATAGTTTAGTATATTATAAACCTTTATATTATTTGAATAAATAATTTTAAAATAATTACAAAATACTCAGTAAATCAAAAATTTGTTACAAAAACCATTTTCTGAAGGCCATTATTTATATATATATAAACATATTGAAGTCATTGGGCCCGTATTGTCTTATCTTCTCTATCTCATTAGACCTTTGACAGGGTGTCTACTCATCTTGAAAACCTGGATAAGTCTGGGGAACTTTTTCCCGACTAGGAAAGTCTGAGGAAATTTAAAATTCATTGTTATAATAACTTACTACAATAATTTTCCTAAACTGTGCTTTTCGTACCACATTACCTACTGAAAAACTTGTTCTTTTAACTAAACTTCCAAAGTGACTATATTACACCCAAGCCAATATAATTTAAATAAAATTATTAAGCCCATATATTTCTCAGGAGAAAATGTTTGCCAAATATGCACTAAACTTAAAAGCATTTTACCAAAATTATTTAATCTGTAAGGGAATTTGACTATGGCTATTCCTTTTGCCTTATATATAGTCATATACATTTTAAATAAAATAGAAGATGAAGCATCGGCTTTGCGATTATATGGTTAAATTCTTTTATAATGAACTCAAAAAGGGCCAAATGAAAATGTTGTAAATGTTTAATTAGTATGAAGAAATACAGCTTTTGAATTTGTAAATTCACTGTAATTGAGTTATAAATGGCTTTGGGCTTTGCATTAATCGATTTTATGGCCTTGAAATTTATTGTGATTGCGCAAATTTTAGTGCATTGCATGTTGTTTACTGTAATTAGCAACTGGAAATCTGGAAAAGTCAGGGAAGTTTGAAATAGAATTTGTGTAGACACGCTGCTTTGACTATAAAATAAAAAGCATCAACGTTTACAGACTGGCTGTAAGAAAAGGCGTCAGTGATTTATCACCAATCCGATAAGCTGTACTACAGCCAATGAGCCATACTTTTTTTTTAAAGCCTGTTGTTAAGCATGTGGTACCTGTTTAGAAATATTTCAGAAATCGTTCCAGACAAGATACTTGACTAAAGGAATACATAGACACTGTGAAACCACAAATATCCTGCAATATAAGGTGGAAAATTCAGGTAGATTGCTTGGAATCGTTTATAATCATCCATATTACTTGCAGATCATGAAAACGGTATGGATGATATATATATAAAGAAGCTGGTCAAGTCATAAGTAATCAGATAATTAACAAAGATTTGAAAAACTTGTTGCAGCTCTTAAACCCTATTGCTGTTGCCCTGTGTAAAATTTGAAAAGACGACTTTTCTATTTCAGACGCTTGTAAAAGTTGATTCGCTCTAACGGGTGGCGATATTTTCATAGAAATGAATCAAAAAAGGGTAAGAAGTAAATATAATCAGGCCATAACTCAACATCATATATATGCCAGTTTATATACTTCATCCAAAGTACATGTGATCTAAATTGTCACAGGAGCAGGAAGACAATACTAGGAAATTCCTTAATGTCATTAACCTAAATTTTGTGCTTTACTTTATAGCTTTTTGAGCAAAATCAGCTCCTTTTCCTAAAACATACTACTCCAATAAAATCTTAGAAAATATCTCTGCTTTAACG
>QLNU02014235.1:10323-30298 GCA_006491805.2 Dysdera silvatica | reverse complement strand
AGATGATAGTGCTTGACTTCCTGATCACGAATATGTAATCATTTGTCTGCAAAAATGACATGGCAATTTTTTATGAATATTTGAAGTCCAAAAATTACTTTTTTCGCCAGGTTTGATATTTTTTAATCGCACTGTATGTGAGCAAAAACAGGTTTGAAGTCTGTAAAATTATGACGGATCATCGTATTTAACGGATAAACAAAAATTATGTCTCAACTAATCCAAACCGTGTAAAAAAATTAATATGAAAAATGAACTTTTAGCATAGATATTTGGCGAATTTGGCGACAATTTTGAAGGCTACGCCAGATTTTCGTTTAAAATAGTTATTTCGTATTACCGCAGCCCATATCAAGTTTCTTTTACATTTCTTTTTCCAAAATATTATCTCATGAGGAAAAGAAGCACATGAATACATATAAGCATGCATACATGAGAATGAAATGAATGAATGAATATATGAGTATCTATATATATATGAGATGTATGAATATATGAGTATCTATATATATATGAGATGTATGAATATATGAGTATGAATAAATGATGTGTACGAATAATGAAAAGTTGCTATATTTAACCCAACCTGGATGTGGTCATTACATATTACATGATGTGGCAACCATGGAATTTAAAAAAAATTCTGAACAAAACTTACTAGTAGGCTATTTGAAAATGCATTTATTGTAATTAGAAAAAATGTGAACAAATTTTCATGAAATGTACTTCATTTCATGAAGTTATGTAACCATAAATTGTGGATTAATCGTTGAATTATGCTCTTCATTTAAAAATGAGAAAAATTAAACTGTGTACATTTCAGGAAAGTCGTGAAAGTGATACAGTACAAAAAACTGAGTGAAGCAAAGCAATTGATCACAGTGGGCATATTTTAAGAATGATAAGATTTTTGCAATTATCTCAGCTGAAATTTTTGCATTCAATTTCAAAAGAAATTTCCTCAACATTTTTTAATTTTCCCGGATCATGATCGCTATAACAACACCTAAACCAAGCATATTGTAACATAGGGCGATATTTTTTAGACTGTAATTGATTGTAAACCAAAGAATGCATTTTCATTATCCCATCTCGATATCGCATGTCAATATCCATTTCATCGATTGATATTCTATTTTCTATTTTTTTACAAATATTTTATATTGTTGAAAAGAATAAACATCCAGCCGTTGTCTGAGGGATGTTGCTTTGTGGGGTATTTGCAAGTATATACAATTTTCCGGAAAATATAAGTGTTTGGGTCTGTACTACTTGTCTATGAGTCTAGTAAAACAAAGGGAGAAGGAGACATGATGGGTTTCATACAACATTCTACCCACTCTTTCATTTTGATTTTGTCAATTTTCCCGACTTGGAGCATGTAATATATAAGTTTGGAGGTTGAAATAAATTCTTTTTGACAGTCAGGCCGAATCGTCCCGCAGCTTCTCTTAAAGTAACATTTTCCCTGTCAGTTTCCCACTCGTTGATATTACTATATATGAATATGTTCTACAAAAATAAGACCCTATAAAAGAAAATGCCCGTTTTTCACCTTTATGCGATAGCTGCCTTTAATTTGGAAGAAAATAATTAAAACCACTTTGATCAGAGTTAAAAATCTGTTGGGGGATAATATTAGCAGTAACATTTCTCGTATGCAAAATAAATTCTATGGCACTATCTTCTATGTTGCCCATATTCTGGGTGTATATTTGAGTGATATATCTTATTACTTTCCGCGCAACAATTTTGTTCTTAAAATTATCTGTAAAATCGTAAAATTAACGGAACGTTTGCATAACACGGTTGAGTATGTTCACAGCGCCAAGTGGATTCAAGTGGAAAAGGGCCTCATCACTCCACAGTATCTGCAAAGGCCATTCATCATCCATTGTCATCCGAGCAATGAACATCAAAGCAAATGTTTTCCACACGTCATTATCACCAGAAAGCAATTGCTGAGTGTGGGCTATCTTATATGGATAAAATCTCACGACATTTCTCATAACTCTCTACACTGTCGTATATGGCATGTTCAATGTCCGTGATATCGCACGTGCACTGCTGTTACCATGTGCACTGCTGTTACCATGTGCACTTGCTGCTCCTTCCTCCACTACTGAAGTTACAACTTATTCAAGTTGCTGCACTCGAGTTGGTTTGCGGCCTCGTCCTGGTTTAACGGCGGATGTTCCGGTTTCTTCAAAATACAAGATCATTTTTCGAAGATTTGTAATTATCAGAGGCCCTTTGCGTAAACCTTTTATTTGCCGAAATGCTTTAAGGGCAGCAGAAGCACTGCTATTTCGTTGTTAAAAGAACTTAGCAGATAACGCGCGATCTGGTAAAGTAAATTTCATGACGGAGTCCTCGTATGCCGAAAAAATGCTTCACGACTCCTTATATAGGCAGAGGATGTTGCGCATGTTAAGTAATATATAAATTGCCTGCTCCCGTAGCGCCATTTCCTCCCAGCGGCACCGAAATATGAGACTCAGAATTTTCTTTCGTAGAAATCAGAAACCGCACCTTCTCATGTGGTATGCGTGGGGAAATTTGAATTGGTGGTAGGTAGTTTTCTTCACCAGAGGGGGTCTAAAACACCCGTTTAGATTTGCATCCACCCGGTATGTAAAGTTAATTTGTTATTTTTTATTAGGAATAAGGAATAAAAAGAATAATACAGAGTTCGTTTAAAGCTCAGTTTGATCCTCAAACAACTTTGAGAACATTCTCCAAATAAAATACAGACAATGAAGATTATTTTATCCCTTAAAATCGATCAAATTTTTTGTTTAAAATATTTTTAAAGCTCTTATATTTTTAGTTATTTTACATTCTCAATTTACATTCGCCATCCCGTATGGTTCTACAGGTCCATACTACTTGACAGGGAGCATTCGAAATCTTGAAGAAGGGTTCGCTATCGGACGAAATTTAACACATAAGTATGTATGCCCTGGATGACCTATTTTGCTTATGAGGCTTCTTATCGATTTAGTGAACAAATACTGACAAGGAAACCACTTTTGTGGAAACTTGCACTTTGAGACAAAACTTATCACAAATGATAGTCTCTAAGTGCCTTATTGAGAATATGAAATCAGTTTTTCATAAGTAGCATATTTTTTTTTTATTAATATTCAAAATCGAAAAATTGCACTTTTTTTAGATGAAGTTAGATGATATTTTGTATTCGCACTGTGCACGAAGGTAATAACCTTTGAACCCAATTACAATAAAGAGAGTGATTGCATTTAATGGATAAAATTATAAAATTGCACGAAAGATAATTCATGAGCGTAATTGCATAAAAATATGCTTTATGCCGATATCGCCAATTCTTCTAAACCATAGCCAAACTCGCTTAATATTGGTATTAAAAAGCTCAGTTCTTATATAATTTTTTAAAATACTCTGAATGATCTTTTTGTGTAATATTATAATTTTATCCCTTACATGCAATCACCCTCTTTATTTTAAATGAGTTCAAAAATTATTATCTCCGTATATAGTGTTGATTAAAAAATATCAAACTTCACTTAATAAGTTTGATTTTTGGACTTTGAATATTAATAAAACAAATTTTATGTGCTATTCACAAAAGCTGATTTCATATTTTTAATAAGGAACTTAGGGACTATCATTTGTGATATGTCTTGACTCAAAGTGCGAGCTTCCACAAAAGTGGTTCCCTTGTGAGAATAACAGTCTGACATGACCAGTCTGACAATGACCAGTCTGACTGGTCGTATGGCAGCCATATTGTTCCATATATTCAGCAATACAGCGTTGCATAAAGTCTATAAGGCCCTGAAGTGGTTTTAAGGAAGATTATGCGATGAAATATAAAGACATAACGTGTTTGGATGTCCAATTGGGGTTGAGCCCCCCTTTCCTACGTCATCGGTGGCCTCGAATTTTGCCTTTAGGAATTGCTGGTCATGTGATATAGAATGGTGATTCTCAAAGCGTGTTCCGAGGAATCCGAGGTTCTGCAACTACCATCCAGGCGGTCAGCTAACAACTTGTAGTTCACCGCCGAAATTTTGAAGAAAATTTGAAAATTCTGTAATTTTAAACTTCTTAGCTAGAGATAATTAGCAATAACTAACACTTCTCAGCAATAAAAAATCGCTAGTCGTCTTTACATACTGATTTAGCGCTTATTTTTACGTTTATGTCAAAGCAGCCATAAGTCGCAGCCGTTTAGATTTTCCTAAATACTTTTATAGGGAAGTTCCTTGGCTAAACATGTACAGTAGGAGTTCTTTATACCGGCACGTTCGGGACCACCGCCGTGACGGATTAGCGAACGTCAATATGGTTTTAATGGGAATACCAAAAAAAAAAAATTAATACCGTACAATGATATTTAAAACAAGTTGTAATAAGCTGCTCTATGGTAAGAAAAAATATACATGAGCGTTACTGTTTAAAAAAGACTTTGATATGACGTTGCCTCCGTGATTCGGATCTTTTCTTCAAAAAATCGTTACAGTTTATACACAACTTTATGAGTTCTGAAGAGTTATAGCTTTTATTGGATTCGGCAAATTTTATAAATGCATTTACTGCATCAGAAGGCTGTTTCCACGAGACTTTAGCTTCATCTGCCATGTCTCATTCGTCATCCGACCTGGCGGTCAAGGTCAAAAAAAGGTCAGAATCCACATGAAAAAATCGAACGCGAGCAACTCGATCGGTGCCGGATTATAGAATGTGCCGAACCAAAGAATGTCCGATTAAAGAGCTTCTACTGTAATAAGAAAAGGGGTTCCTCGGTTAAGCTCGTAGCAGAAAAAGGGTTCTTTGGTTAAGCATGTAGTAGGAAAAGCGTTCCACGGGATGAAGAATCACCACATGTAGAATCACTGGTATGGAATACTTCAAAAACCAAAATTGTATATATTTTAAATGCAGATATGCATTAAATCGTACGCATTTCGAAATATGCATGTCTTTCATTTATTTATACGGGTAATTTTATCTGGCCTTTACGAATTAATTCTTATGAATTAGCCTTACGAATTAATTCGTATGAATAATTTTTATGAATTAATTCTTATGAATAATTTTTATGAATTAATTCTTATGAATAATTTTTATGAATTAATTCTTATGAACTAGCCTTATGAATTAATTCTTATGAATTAGCCTTACGAATTAATTCTTATGAACTAACATTACGAATCAGTTCTTATGAATTAGCCTAACGAATTAATACTTTCTATGCCTTTATTCGTAAAGCGAGAATTTATTTGCCATAAATGCAATATTATAAGCAGGCTTTCTGTTCTAGGCAATTCACCCCCCCCCTCCCAACTGAGAAGTGTAAAAATTTAAAATGGAAGTCAATAAAACGATACAGAGTATACAAGCAATGGTTTGTATACAATACAACATTAAAATATAGCGAAGATATACAGGGTGTTAGTAAAGTCCTTATACACGCAGATAACTGTAGAACGGAGATAGCTATATGTATGAACGTGATGTACAGGTTAGTAAAGTGACTATGCGCTACAAGATCAGACTACGTACAGCGTCCCTAGCGGAAAAATTCAGAATTTAGAGCTGCTATCTCGAAAACTATTCAAGAAACGGAAAAAAAGTTAATTATAAAGTTGTCCAGCATCATTGATGCAGTATGAAATGACACATGAATTGCTGGAATAGAATATGTTAAATGCTAATATGTGGGTATTTGGTACGACAAATGTGAACAGCGTACTACTGTATGTGATTATGTGTGCTTGATGTGGCCACGGTCGACCGCAATACACGTTTGTATACGGTGGAGCGTTTCTTCTTGCACATTCAGCAGCATTGCAGGTATGACGCTTGTACAGAAATCGGTAATGCGACTGCGGACATAGTCCACAGCTGTCAGTTAGGTGTGATAGAACTGTCTTTTGAGATATCCTCAAAGGAAGAAGCCCAATGGGGTAAGGTCCGGTGACCGTACAGCCAGCTCACACTACCACCCTAGCCAATGACCTGTTGGCGGAATGTGTGGGACAAGAATAGTTGTGCTGTGAGGAGGAGCGCCGTCATGTTGGAACCACATGGTTCTCCGCTCACTCAATGGAACATCATGCAAAATATCCGATAGTACGCTCTGTAGCAGATGCAAATATCGACGTCCCGTTAATGTGCCCTCGTAGAACACACGTTCAATAAGTCAGTTGTTCAAAATACCGCACCATACATTAACAGACCACCACACCTGATGTCGGACTGGTCGTCTCCATAAAGGATTTTCGAGAGCCCAATAATGTCCGTTGTGTCTATTTAACAACCCAGCGCGGGGAAATTTTGACTTGCAAATAGTATACAAAGGATTACGTTGGCCTGCTTATATAAGAAAACTATATCTTTTAGACTCGAACATCGAAAACGCTCAATGAGCGAAAAAAAAACCCCGACCACAACATGTTGTGGGGTACATTGGCGCCCATATGAGTACTTCTAGGGGTGGGGACGCTGAGAAAAATTACCTCCTTCTCAAAGCTGTTGAACAATTTAGTGAATGCACAAGATGCTAAAATGCTACAAAAATAATTGATACTGCTTGACAATTAGTAATGCCTTATTTTAAAATGTGACGGTGAATTTTTTTAAAGTAAATGCACATCAGAATCAGGGAAATCAAATTTTTGAACGGCTGGGGTGTGGGGATCGATCCGCCCTGCCCTCTGTATGGGCACCCATGTGGCAGTTTCAAATATGCTAAATCCTAGGGTTAAAAAAATCTCCAGACATGCCATGGGCATATCGGGGAAGGTCTGAAACATCACTCTTCTTCTAGGCTGCTATAGGAAATATGATTACAACATTCCGTATTCAAAGGCGTACGTGAGGGTACTTGAAATGTCGCATGTCAGGGCCGTATCGGAGGGAACCGAAACCCCATCATTTTTTAAGTTTGCTATTGGAGCTGCTAGTATTACGACTAGTTGCAAAATAATTCATTTTTATTTTTGGGCTACAAATAGTTCAAATCCGCTACTTTTGGAGCACAGTTTGCTGCTTTTTAATCTTCAGATCTGGCAACACTGGACATGGCAGCTAAAAAAGTACCCAGTGTGCTTAAAAAAGTCCCTGCGTTTTTCACCCAACAAAAATAATTTTACACACAGGCATGTAATGTTTTATATTTGTGTTTTATTAAATGAAAATTTTCTTAACTCAAATAAACTTCGTTTCTACCTCCAACAAGTTTCACAATGTAATTTTTTTAGTGTATAATTTTAATAAAAATGTACTATATTGTACTGTAAATTTCCCCGTTTCCGCTTAACCGTCTTTTCAATTATCCGTCAAGGCTTTATTCCCGTGTCTGACGGATAATCGAGATTTTACTGTATTTTACTTATTGTAGAATCAAATGGAATACAACAAATAAATAAATAAATAAATAAAAAAAGGCTTGTTTTTAAAAATCATCCACCGCAAGAAGAAAATAGTTCAAAATTCGTTGAAATCATAAATGTCTGTGTCTTCGAAATCTGAATCACTATTGCTATTAATGACCTTATTTACATCGTTAAACACTTTTTCCACAAGTCCATCCTTTTCCCAATAAGAATTTTAACTTTTTCCACCTGATGGCAATGCGCTGGCCATGCTTCGGAAGTCACTTCATCCACAGCTTGGATCAGTATGCTTTGCAAGTTATTCAAACTTAATTTCCAGTGATATGCTTTTCTCTTATCGATCTTTTAGCTATTGACCAAACATATACAATTGCGTTTAAATCGCAGTGGCAAGGGAGCCGCACAACATCATATCCTTTCTCCCGCAGTATATTGTTAATTTTATAAGTGACTTTCTTTGGGCGCTTGCTCTCTATCAAAGAAAATATTTCCCCCTTCCGTTTGTTTCTGTCGCAGTGTATCGCCTTTGTTTACTAATCCACCATCATTTACTTCGTAGCGGACTTTGTAAGCGTCGGATTTGAAACTTCGCTGTGGTACGGAGTGTTGTCCATACACACAACACTTCTGGGTTGCAAATTGGGAATGAGCTTTTCCAACAATAATTTTTTAAAATTTGCATGTTCATTTGTCCGTGGTAGTCTCCTGTTTACGCTGATGCTTTGTATACCAGCAAAGCCACTGTAACGAATCCCGTAGCATACACAAAAACAAGTTTGTTTCTCATTTTCATATTTGGTTGAATTCCAGAAATTGGGTCATCTTGCCGACATTTCCTAAATGCCAGGTTGCTCTCAACCCATGTTTCGTCGATACGAACAATCTAGCGTCCACTTTCACTATGTTGCTTCATTTCTCGAAAATATCTGCTCCTCCAAAACACAATATGAGGTTTTCCGATGAGTACATTACTTTGGTTCATGCACTTTTGAAAAACCTTCCACAATGTAGTTTTTCGCCACTGAAATTTTATCTTCTCTTTCGACACGGGCAGTGATTTTGTTAGGAATGACACTTGCTGTTTATTTATGTAAAAATCTTGGATCGTTTGTCGTATGACATACCTGTCAAAGTCATCAATTTCACAATTTCCATCACTTGGCTTTTTATTTTGCCGTCCACGTATTCTCAAACTTCTGTTTTGTCTATTGTCGAATCCTTACTCCTTATTCTTCGAATCGTTTTTTCAGACACCCCATTCGCTTCGGAAGCACTTCTTTTAGCTCATGAAAGAGGAATTGTCAACGATTGACCGACAGCTTCGTTAGAGCAAAATTCGGCAACATTATGCAGGATTTTGCTTCTTGTAAATTTAACCGTTCCCCTTTCTTAAATTTCACGGCCATTTTCCAATTTTATAAAATATTTGAGCGCGCTTCAATAAAATACGCAAAAGATAAATTATGACATAGATGCGAAACTTTAACAATTCCTGTATTTTTCTTCTTTGCCGCCAAATGGTCGCCAAAAACGAGTTCTGAAATTGAATTCCTCCTTTGATATAATCGACTATCCCTTTTGTCATGTCACCTTCCGTTATTTCTAACTGTTCCATCTGACTTCTTTTCGTGATTACACAGTACCTGTAGGCGAATGAGAGATGCCATTTTAACCGTCGCGTCACCATTACCACCTGATGCGGTCGCTGACACTGAAAGACTACGTGAAATCTGGACTTCCCTCTGAAGATGTTCTTTCCAGTAGGAAGATCGGACGGCGGACAGTTTTGACTTCAGAGCTCGAAAACATGCTTGCTGATTATTGCTTGCTTATGGAAAAAAGCTTTTACGGATTGACTGCTCGGGACCTGCAGCAAATGGCTTTATAGTTGGCCATATGGAACAGTTTGACGCATCTTTTCAACTCAGCAACAACAGCAGCCGGTCGCAAAGGGTTAAGGTCTTTTCTGAATAGACACCCGAATCTATCGTTGCAGAAGCCGGGAAATTTGTTGATGGCACGTATCCAGGGATTCACGAAACAAAATGTTGACAAATTTTTTTAAATCGTCAAACCAGAATTGGAGAAAACTAAATTCGATGCCACAAAGATTTTCAAGGTCAACGAAACTGGGCTTACCACTGTCCAGCACAAGGCTAGAAGAGTTACGCATCTAAGGGCAAACCACAAGTCTAGAAACTGTCGTCTGCTGAGCGTGGTGCAACCATAACTGTTATCACATGCATGTCGGCAGCTTGGCAGTACGTTCCCCTGATGTTCATTTTCTCACAGAAGAGATGTCAACACAAACTCATCGATGGTGCCCCACCAGGTTCCATTGGCGCTTGCAAGGACTCCGATTGGGTTAATTCTTCATTTTTCTAGAAATGGACAGAACATTTCATTACCGTTGCAAAGCCGTCAAAAGAAAGTCCCGTTATCTTAATTTTGGATGGCCACCATTCACACACAATGAATGTAGACGGGCATTTCGATTACCTGTCTTCCATCGTACTCGATCAATAGGATGAAACCCCTTGACGTTTCTTTCATGGTCCCGCTGAAAACGTATTATACCTCTACTATTGAAAGTTGGCTTGCTAGTCATCCCAACCGAATGATAAAGAAGTTTCAGGTAGGCTCTCTCTCTCTCTTTGCAGAGGCCTACAATCGTTCTGCAACCATGCAAAATGCGTTGAGTGGTTTCTGTAAAACAGGAATTACACCACTCAATCCAAATGTCTTTACGGATGCTGATTTTCTAAGCCACGGGCGGGAATTTTAAGAAGTGAGGTCGACGAAGCAGCGGAAATTTTCAGTTTCAGCCGCGTCTACGTTTACAGGACCATTCTCTCTCCAGCTAGTTCAAATTATGAGTGATTAAATAGATCCTCTGATATAACTCCTGCAGTGCTCGTTACTACTCAAAGTATTCGAGAAGTTGCAATCATTATGCCCACGAAGAGTGCTAGACGAGGAACAGCGATCTTGGTCACTAGTTCACCTCACAGAAAAAAAGTTTTGTCGGCTCAAGAGAAACATACCAAACCTTCAATAGCTGGGAGAAAGTACAGGTGGCAAGTAGACCTAAAGCAAATTCCTCCGAAACGCAAGTTCCTTGAAAAAAAATCCCCCCCAAAGGCAAAATCCATGCAAAAAGACGGAAGAAGAGTTTGTTTGAAGAAGAAATGATTACTAGAGAAAGTAATGAAGGTAGATCTAGGTTACGTATTCGCGGACGATGCAGACAACGACACCGGTTTGGACGTTGACTGTCGTGCGAGGAACCTTTCTCTAAAGACCAGACTGAAGAAAAATGGATTAGATGCCTGCATAGGCGTTTTGGGGGTTGTAACCCCCATTGCAATGAAATTTTGTATATTTAACATAGGAATATATGAGTTGTAGCTCTGCAAACCTACTATTGAGCCTATAACCCCCCTCTTATAAACTTTCTGGCTACACCTATGGTTACATGCAATGTTGCAACTGCTGCCACCAGGAGTGCCCAACTACACCAGTGGTAAAGAAATTTCTTTTTGATTTCTGTATGTAGACAAGGCTGTGGACTGTCTGCATTTATTTTGTGCTATTTTGATTAATTTTGTGTTATTTTCTAAAGATATTGAAAAATTAATTGTTTATTTTCCGTTTTTTTTCAAAGGTATATCTAAAAAGTTTATTTTCATTAATTAAATATCATATGATTTCATATCAGTTGATGTAAAACTTATTTCGAACTTCTTGACAAGTGAAGATTAAGGGGACGAAATTAGGAACATATTGTTCAGAAACAGGAAAATAGGTGTTCTTGCCTTTATATTTCTAACCGTTTTTTGGTAACAGGTATTGGTGAATAGATGCCAGGGCCATTTACATAAAGGTTCAAGGTTGCTTCTCCATTTTTTTCTGATTTTGGAGTCGGTTAATTCTTCCGTAAGGAAAGAAAAACCTTAGGAGTACGAAATTAGGACCCCCCTACTCCATTATAAAGTAGTTTGCACGAAAATGAAACGCAGGAGGACTTCCTCTCCTCCGTGGGGTGTTTAATTCTTTTTTACCTAGAGAACAACAGGGGCAATGGTGATCAGAATGGCACTGAAAACCATTAATTTATATGCGGGGAACTTATAACATATAGCAACAATAAATGTTCGATGTGTCCGCCATCATGAGGAATGATGACATGAAAGCAGATGAAAAAACTTCAGATGCAATAGTGTAGATATATTCTGGCATATGTCAGCGAGTTGGTGGCAACTGGCCTTTTTTAAATGCGCTAAGGATTACGGCCTGTTTAGGTAGAATCGGGACTTTAAAGAGCTCCAGAAACAATAATCCAAACATGTTATTCGGAGACAGAGGGTGCAGAGGGGTCAGCACGTTGTTGCAGCACCGGTTGATTGCTTGTTCTTGAACGAATGTGCTCACGAATAACTGACTCAGGCCCTGAATCCTTACATGATGAAGTGGTAGCGCGCTCGCCTAGCGTGCGATTGTCCTGGTCTCGACTCTCAGTTGTGCCAAAAATAGAATGATTACCAATCTAACTTCTCACCGTAGCCAGGGGTTCGTTCCCCAGGCCTTACGACACACTTATTCCACGAAGAACTGTAGGTCCCAAAACACCCTGATTCTTGCACTGCATTCCAAACAAACTAACATTTTAAAAACTATTTTTTTTCCAAAGGAAAGTCCTCTTTCCGTCTGCTTCGATGTACCGCAAACTCTACCGAAGTTGTTGTGTGGGGGACAGATGCCGCTACCACACTCCGATATAACCAACCGGGATTGTACCTGCCGGCTTAGATGGGTGCGAATATACTTGCGTCTTCCGAAGGTGTGTGGATGATAGACCAATGACCTCTGTGCATGTAATTCGTCCGGTATATTTGTATTTGAGACGTTTGAATGGGACGTTGCTCGCCCAAAATGTAGGTGCTTGTTCGCGGATTTACAATCGTGGTGTGATGATCCACTACATGCCTCCGGAAGACCAAAAAAATGCGTTTACTCAAGGCGGCTTTTACAATTCGATGCGCACTTGATGGAGAACTTCCACTTCGAAACGGAATGGACAGAACTCGATATTGCAAATAGACGGGTGTGTTATGTCACCGTCTACTACTTTGGGGTGTGTAACGTCACATCATAGTAATATACCAATTTATTCGATTTTTATGAATGCTTGTAATGTTTATGAATTTATGGGACGCCCGGTACATTATGTTGTACATCCAAGAACCGTTCATGGCTCAATGTCATCGATGTCACACGGTTTTTTAGTATTTTTACTTTCCAAGATGGCTAGACTGGTTATTTAAGATGGCCCTGACAGTCTAAAGTGACCTTTGAATTTTGATGTATTTGCTGGAAATCAGTAATGGAGCAATTCAAAACTCATGGGTAGGGGGCTCAAGTGGCTTCGAAGAAGATTCTGGGATGCGGCATTAGAGAAATAATGTGTTTTGATATCCAATTGGGTGCCCTTATAATAAGGGCTCAGGGGCCTTAATAAGGTCCCTGAGCCCTTCTTTTCCCTACGCTATTGCTGGGAATTAAACTGGGCGTAGTAAATATAAAGATGGAAAAGATAACCATTGAGCTTATACACTTTTTGTGATGAAGGCGCTTCTGTTTCCGTTGCATAGAAATGCATGCAGTCTAATCTCGATTTAACGAAATTCTTGTGAAAATAATCGCTAAATCGGCGCGAGTACAATTATCAGAACCAATGATGCACCTGGGGGTGGGGTGGCGTTGGATCCCTAACCGTTCATTGGGCTGAAAATTTAGAATGAAAAATACGTTAAAAGTACGAACTATTACGTTTAAAATATAGCACTTTTTTTATACTTTACCCCCGTCCAAAGCAAGCAAAAACCCTGGATGAGCTTTTCATCGGAACTGAAATGAGAAATAATGGAAAAGGAAAATCATAAAAATGTTTGCCAGCGTTCTGAAAGATACATGCTAATTTTAATAAATGTAAGACATAAGTACGAACGTAAACACTACTTCGAAAAGAAATCTCTGATTGATGTTTATGTTGATTTTTCTTGCGAGTTGAAATTTAACATTGCTTTTCCGATTTTTCAAATGCATTGAAAAGGTCATTATGGACGTCAAAATGCAGTAAATATTTCTTTACATTAGAAACCAGTATTCACTTAAATTGAGTGAACTAAATTGAAGTTCTACAATAAGACACAACGTTTTGCATAAATTGCAGTAGATTTTCTGGCGACAATTAATTTTTTAATTGAAATTCTACTTTCTGCTACAAGCTAATGACCAAACGTTATCGTTAAATCGCGGAAAATAAAACACTGGACCCAACGTTACTCTGTTCGGACAAATATAAACCTTCGTTAAATCGGGTGTCGTTAAGTTGAAGTTAGATTGTATATACAAGGATCATATATTAAATTTTGTACTTGAATTGAACAGCGTTACGTATGTTTTAAATAATATCAAATAAAAATTCAATAACACTATTTGTATTTATCAAATATTCAATAACACTTTTTGTATTTATCAAATATTCAATAACACTTTTGTGTTATCAAATATTCAATAACCCCTTTTTGTGGTATCAAATATTCAATAACACTTTTTGTATTTATCAAATATTCAATAACTTTTGTATTTATCAAATATTCAATAACAAATATAATTCACTAACAAATACTGATTCAATAATAATATCGTAAAAGAAAGGGAATGAAACTAATTGCGCAATACTTGAGAGAGAATCATGTGAATACAATGTCATATATTTGACATAGAATCATAGATGAAAGAGCAGTATATTTGTAAGAGTATTATATTTGCAAGAGTATCATGTATCGAAGAGTATTATATATGAAAGATATTACAAATAAAAATAATAATTACAAAGATATTATATATGAAAGAATATTATATTTGAAAGAGTATCATGCTAATAAAAAGTATCATAATTAAGAGCAAATCAATCTAATGTATATACTGTTAAAAATTTCCGCATTAGTTGTTGCCAAAATATGGTGAAAATATAGGAATTTCACCAAAATTTGGTTCACTTGAAAATTCAAAAGCACCACCTACTAGTGAAAGTGTGGTATTTTGTAAATAACGATTAAACGCCGAACCAGATTTTCGTTCAACCTCCTAGCTTGCTGCAAGGGAAGTCACGTGTGGCAAACAACTCTATCTGTTGCGATTTTTCACTGATATTCGCAAGTTTTTTTACGGTCAAAAATCTCTCCAATTATCCAACAAACTAAGATCATTCCAATTTATTCGTTTATGGTATGCATATCCTTTATTTTTGATAAATTACTATGATTTATTTGATAATTTCCGTATCCACGACTTACGATGTTTTAAGTCACTAACAGCTAAGTCGCTTACGTAAAGCTTAATACAAAACAATTGAAATTTCGCTTGGTTGCTACCTTTCTGTAATTAATAAAAATTATGTGTACTCTCTGTATATGAAATGGGGTAGATGTGGCTTCAATAGCAGCCGACATAAATAATAGGGGCTCCGGCACTCCTCGATACGGTCCTGATAGGCAGCATGTTAAAGGCAGGTTTTTATATTGCTATATACTGTCCGGATGCTTTCGGCAATATTTGGTTCAACCTACAACAATATATTTGGTTCAACCTACAACAATATATTTGGTTTAACCTAGAACAATATATTTGGTTCAAGCTGGAACCATGAATTTGGTTCAGTGTTGCCTTATTCGTTATTGAAAGTATATCCATATATTGGTTCAGTATCCAACCAAGTATTGCTAACATAGCTGGTGTCAAAATGTGGTGAAACGCAGTTCTTAATAATGGATGCAGCTGGCAAATCACCATATTTTGGTTCAACCCTGAACTATTAATTTTAACAGTGTAGGGAGAATCATAACTGGGAGAGAAAATCATACTAATAAAGGGTATCTATCATATCTGAGAGGGAGAATCATGTTATAATAAAAAGTATCATAAATGAAGGGGAATCATGCCACTAGAGAGAGAGAGAAAGAGAGAGTATTCTAATTAAGAGAGAATACAAATATCATAAAAAAGTTTTGAAGGCCCTTTTGTAGCACTAGAGGTCTTAGAAGATCCACAGGATAGCGATTATCAATTTTTTTTTTAATTTGCTGCACATTGATCAAGTTACTAACATCGTCGTGGCACATTAAAGAAGACGATAAATTTCTCACGGCACGCCATGAGTTTTAAGGGAATATTTCATTGTTTAAACTATATCCTTAGAAAATGTAATTAAAAAAAAATCCACCTTATTGATATTCGTTCATTACTTCATTGGCTCTTAAATACTTACCTCTATAATTTTATTTTTGTTCTTTAATTTTTTTTCCTTTTTTTTAGTATTTCTGAATAAATGCGGCACATCTGCTCACGTTTCGTGGCACATATGCGTCGCGGCGTAGTGGCTAAAAACGCCATGTGGGTGTGGAGTTAATAATCGTAATGAGCATATAGATATATCCAAAACTCCCTAAATGAATTCACGAGGAAAAAACGTCAAAAAGTTTGCAATAAATAATGGATAATGGAGAACAATGGACAATTATGGACATAATAGAGTTTTGTGTAGTTATGTCATCTAATGTGCACTTATATTTCAGAGTACCCTAAGTTCAAAACAGCGAACATCAAGAAATTTTATCCACGTTAAGAAGGAAGCAGAGATTGTAGCACATAGCATTTGGAGCGGAAAAGTATTTCTTAAGAGAAAACTTATCAGTTCCATATACTCGTATAATGATATACATGCACATAATGACAGATGAGGGATATATAATTTATTCTTCTGTGCACATCGAAAATTTTTCTCTCGGGGTAGGGGAAAACTTAACCATTATGCATTATTGTATGTATCATTGTTCAAAATCGAACGCCACTGCATAAAAACTTGCTTTAACGAACGAATGTTACGAATGTTGGAGTTTGGTGTAGAGTTTGTAGTGTAAACAAACAACACACAAATGATCGTTTGTCTGTTGCTTGTTTACAGTGCCTGAAATTTGAAGTTGAACACCAACCTTTTTTCTGTTGCTTATATCTGGATTCGACTTCTTAAGTGACAGAGGTTCTGGAAAACTTCAAGTCCCGGCACAGCATGGTAATTGTTTGTTTATGTTTATGCCACAATGACATAAACATAAACAAACAATTACCATGCTGCGCCAGGACTTGAAGTTTATGCCGCAATGACAGTGGAGGCAATGCAACTGCAAGACCAACAGATTTTCGAACCTCTGTTGTTCAGGAGCACAAACTACGAATCAGTACAATAACAGCAAATGCTCGATATCAACAGGGATCGGAACCTGAATTCCTGCGTGGTAGACAACTAGCAAGTTTACTACTTCTGTTGGGGCAGTACAAGACATACTGTACGTCGTTGGATGCGTTGTCTTGTGATTAAGACAGGGCCCTTACTGACACCGAAAAAACAAATTTTCTGACGTTTCCAGGTTTTTTCTTGACTTCTCCGGCAAAATTCCTTGACCAATCATCAGCAACTTTCAACTGAACTTCGCTTGAGGAGGAAATGGTTTCTCGTTCAGAGGAGATTTAGCTATTCAAAACAAAAGTTAAGAAGCCTGTCCCTGACTTTCCCAGGTTTGACTAAAAATCTCGTTTTTCTTTAAATTTTTCCCTGACTTTTATGAACGATTTCAAATTCCCGGATAGTTCCAGGTTCTCCAGGTGGTGGAAATCCTGTTAAAAGAAAGATTTGGTTTGACCTATATTGTCAAAGGTTGCGGATGCTGAAGCTTGGTTGTTAGTGTAAAGAAATTTTGGAATAATTTTTGAGGAACATCCCTCTATATATTCTATTGAAGTATAAAGATCACGTGGTTGCATATTGGGCAAAGATTGGCTAAGATTTTCCATCTGGAATTTGCTTAAGGTATATTAAATATTGTGAGAAGAAGAAGAAGGAGAAGAAGAAGAAGCAACAACAGCAACAACAAAAATGGCTAGCGTGTTAAAGAACGGAACAAGTTTGTGTGCAATGAAAGTGCTTTTCTGGTTTGAGCTTTTGCTGTTGGAGACGACCAATATTCCTCACTTGGAATTTTCGTGTGACCTTTAGGATTATGCCAGAAGGAATTTAAGGTTTATTTTAAGATAGCGCTTGACCGCCACATGTGTATAAAAAAGTTTAATTCTTCCTTAAATCACTCGCGTGTGACGTCCTATAAAAGAACTCGCTCATGACGTCATAGGCAGGAAATTCCTAATGGCGGATTAAGAATGTAAACATCGGCTCTCGCAGCACTTTCGAAGTAAAAAGAGGTAAACCCTTCTGTTCTTATGACTTAAGTTTAAGAATATCAAATCGATATAATATAGTAATAATTTTTATAAAAAAATTTGAAATATAGACTATAAAATCGATTGATATGGACATTTTCTTCCATCTACGCAGTCATAATATATAATTCAAACCAGTGTGTATTTCCTACGCAGAAAAAAAGAATTAAAACACTAGAACTAACTGTAAAGAGGACTTATTTTAGTAAAAAGAACACTAGAATTGAAGTATAGCTCGAGACTTGGCGTAAAACGATTTAAAAGTAGTAAAGATGCAAGAGATACCAGAACAGTATAAAAGTGTCCAACTTTGGAGACTTTTGGGAACATCTGAAAAGTTTGGGGAAAATTAAATAATGGAAAATATTTATGAGTAATCAAATCAAAGTTGTGAATTCTTCACTATAATTTTAGAACATATAGTGATATGTCAAAGAATTATAACCAATCCGAAAGGTACACGAAAAGAATAAATAAAGAAAATGAACACTATAAAGAAATGGCAGTGGATAGTGAAGATCGGGATTTTCTTGTTTTAGATGAAATAAAACAATTGAAAAAGGAAATCAGGCAAAGAGAGGAAAATAGAGAGAGAGAGAGAGAGAGAAATAATGAACTTATGAAAAAAAATTGAAGGAATGTTTGAAATAATAAATGAGATTACACAAAAAGAGTTGACTAGAAAAAAAGAAAATAAAGAAATGATGGGGAAAAAATGGAGGGAACTCTGGAATTAGTTAAGGAAATAAGAACATCATTCAAGGCTATATAAAAGAGTTCAGAAGATTAGTGGAGGAGAACAAAAAGATGAGAAGTGAAAATGTGAGTATTAATACAGCTATTCAGAAGATAAATAAAGATACTGAAACTATGACCAACGACACGAATAAAAGAATAGATGATTTAATTAGTGAAAACTTTAGACTTCATATGAAAATCAATGACGTGGAACAATGCTCGAGAAGGACTAATTTGATTTTGAACGGAATCCCAATGCCCGAAAATGAAAATTTGGAGAACTATATTAAAGTTATTGTTGAAGAGCTCAAGATTCAACTCAAGGAAAATGACATAAAAGTGATGCATAGATTCAGGGTAAAGGTGATAATATAATTATTCGATTTAGAGAAATTGAAAAAAGAAATGAATTTTGGAGAAAAGGAAAGAACGAAGAAATTTCAATTAATATTTTAGGACTGGAAATAAACAAAAGCATATATATTAATCAACATTTAACCAATTATAATAAGCATGTGTTAAATGAGGCAATTAAATTTAAGAAACAAAATAACTGGAGATATGCATGGACCAAAAATGGGAGGGTAATGTTGAGAGAGAGGGGTGATACACTAATTGTTCAAATATATTCAGTTGGAGGACCTTAATAATATTCACTGAAATTTTATTAATAGTATTAATAAAAATGATGAAAAGAAAAATAAGAATAAAAAAATAGTTTAATTATAATCATAATCAAAACATAAATATTAATATAAATCAGAATAAAAAATTACTTTTAGAAATAGATTATTTAGATGACTGCAAGAAGTATAATCAATAGAATGCAACAAATTGAAAATCTGATAAGAACATTGTACTATCCTGAGATAATTTCTATTACAGAAACGTGGAAATTAGAGGGTTCAATAACATATATAGAAGGATATATTGAACATCCTAGCTTTAGAATAAATAAAAGAGGAGGTGATATTTTGATATATATCTCAAAGGAAGTTAAAGATATGGAATACTTAGAGGAATTGGAATATATGGATGAAAATATATACTAGGAATAATACATGGTATAGTATATATAGTAATATATAGACCACCATTGGGTCACATGTCTCAATTCCTTGAAATAGAAAAAATAATTTTAAAAGTATTAAAATTCAAAAGAAAGGTTTGGATATTGGGGGATTATAATATACACATAGAAAAAGAAAATTTAAATAAAACGCAATTACTCAATTTAATGGAATCGTGGGAATTTTATAATAAATGAAACGAGAATTGACCAACATACAGAAAGTATTATAGATTTATGTTTTACTAATGCTAATAATATATAAAATAATAATAGAACCAATAAGTGATCATTTACCCATTTTATTTACTGTCCAGAAGGAAGGAGATAGTGATGTACGGGATAATAAGATTGAAATAAGTAATTTTTCTCGACTAAATATAGACAGATTTAAAGATAATATAAAAAATATTGAATGGGATAGGATTTTAAACAATGACTTGGATAG
>QLNU02014233.1:18889-42716 GCA_006491805.2 Dysdera silvatica | reverse complement strand
CTGAACCACGTCATGTTTAAACTGGTTTGTATGCACTTTTTCTAGTAGCGCATTTGTTTTCTAATCATTATTGTAATTTAGAACGGCAATTGGCATTTCGTGGGTCGCATTAGCCGCTCAATACTTTTTTTGGTGTGTGTGTTTTCAAATCAATAATATAACGTAGCGGTTACGACATGTAAACAAACATCGAAGCGGAAATTGATTTAAACGAATAGAGAAGTGAAACGAAATGAAAAATTATCTTGACAGCTTGTATTTGATTAACAAGGTGAGATCCAACGCTCTTGTTTTAACTAAAATATTTTCTAATTTTTTAGTACATTAAAAGGTGAGTTTAATTAGCATTTGTGTAGAAACCATGCCTATCATTAACTAGATACACTTGTTCTCTCCTGACTGTCATCTTACTAATTCTGCCCTTTTATTTTTTTTAAATAGATAAAAAGGAACAACAGTATAAAAATTACTTCAATTTCACTGAAAAGTTTCAAAAACTCATTGTTTCTTCTCACTGTTATATAAATGTCATTTATATAGCTTAACTATTTTTTATATATTCATCAGAAATCTGATACAAAATGTGATTGTCAGTGAAGTCAATCAAAACTGTAATAGTCTTAAAGAGATGTTCTGTATATAATTATACAGAAGATTTAATTTTTTCCTTATACTAGTTGTGTGTGGTTCACTGACAATCTTTTAACTCATGACACCTACTTAAGGTTCTTATTTATCAAACACACATTTTCAATTAAAAATCAAGAAAGTATAATCTTTTTAAATAGATAATTAGATCTGAAGTTGTAGCTAGCACATAAAAGAGTATGTACTAGACGTGTGTATTTTTTAATACAGAATTAACAAATTAGACAGGAAAGTGAAGAGTTGTTATATACAATAGGAACTGTTTCGTTATTGTAAAAAAGCAAGATGATATAAGTGTTATATGTCATGAATATTCATTCTATTCTTAACTGTAATAGTAATATAAAAACTGAAGCAGTGTGAAAATAAATGTGTGTGATCAAGGGGTTATACTAAAACTACAATGATGTTGAAATTTTATGTTTCATATTAGATAAAAAGTATAATTTGCTGGTTTAAATGTGAAAAAGGGTCATAAAAACAAGAAAAATAAAAATTGAAGTAAAGTAAAAGAATGTGGAAAAGATTAAGTTTAATGGGAAGGAAATTAAGGAAGATGAGATAACAGAGGCAATATATACATAAAGGAAAAATAATGTAGACTGTAGCAGTGGTTGCCAACCTTTCAAGCTATATATATATATCTTGAAAATATGTATGTAAATACTCTCTATATGTATACTTTCATTTAAAATCAACTACTTGTGAATTTAGACCATTTCCATGTTATTGTGCTATACATAGTTTTTCTATTTCACCAGCTAACCTTTCTGGTATTCCATTTACCCAATGACCATGGTAACAACCCTTGAACTAACTGTCCTGGGTTCATTTTCAAGTAAACTTGTTTGTGTGCAAACAGAACATGATTCACAGATCAGGTTGAGCTATCAGTTTTGACCTAAATGATCTATCAGGCAGTCTTGGGTTGTAAAGAGGCAAATTCATCCCATCCTCATCTTATAGAACTTCAGCAAGATTCAGCTTTTGCTGTTTATGCATATGGTCAATGTTATTAGATCAATTATTAAAAATTAGCTTAGAAGATGACCAGTGTCTTTTTAGCAAAGCGTACTTGCACCCAAGAAATCTATTTTGGGGATAATATATACACAATTCACATTTTAAATCAAGTTTAGTAACATTGTGCACCTCTGGTTTGCATAATTACTTTGATGTGGTTTAAAATATAATTGGGATGTAAATTTTATTTTGGTTAAAAATGTTAACAAATTTAATTGTTTAAAATTTAATGACAAAATTTGCTTTTTAAAAGTTGAGATAATTAAAAACTATTTAAATTAAAGGATATATATAGTAAATTTATATTGAATGAAATTAAAACAAAATAGAAGGAAAAAGAAACACACGTTATACATAAAGGTAAACTTGTATTAAAAGAAATTAAAACAAAGTAAATGGAAAGAAATGTAAGTAATTCATAAAAGGTGACTGCGCAAAAGCTGCAATTGCATTTTTTATGGTGAATATATATTTATAGATATGAATAAGTAATAGTAAACATCACCATCAGTACCCTGTATAACAGAGAGAAAGGTAGATATTGTATTTTCAAGCAGTAAATACAGGATGGTCCTGAACTCTATGGACAAAATAAGAGGGGTGGTAAAGGACATCAAATAAGCCATATTTGGCGAAATCTGCATGTCCGCAAACGAGCCAGTTTGGCTGTAGAGTGAAACTACTGTTTACATCCATGTCGTTGCTATATGGGCGATTGCAGAAAAAAAAAAAAAATTGATGCATAAATAAAGTGATTGACTTAATAATATAGCAAAGACAAAAAAAATCCTCTATTCCCTTTTCTGATCCT
This sequence comes from Dysdera silvatica, assembly GCA_006491805.2. Classification (NCBI taxonomy): domain Eukaryota; kingdom Metazoa; phylum Arthropoda; class Arachnida; order Araneae; family Dysderidae; genus Dysdera; species Dysdera silvatica. Next base: position 40,234 of record QLNU02014233.1, on the reverse strand, counting down.
GATCTGTGTTACCATGTAATGAAAGTAAGTATAAAACTGACTTTTTGACCACACTGGAAAAGATCTGTGAACTGCCAAGCATGAACAAAAGGTGAAGGACATCAAAATAAATAATTTTAATTCAGTGCCCTTTTTTTTGCCTAAAATTAGCCGTTTGGGCATTACAGTGAATTTAGTATTTGGATTCACTGGGTTCAAGGTTTCCATAAATGGCTACAATGTGCCATTTCAAGAATTTTTAAAATTATGTAATGTTGACAGACGTTGGGTTCTCTATTTGGCATTTTTCTAAAAATCAGTTAAATGTACCGGAATTGTATGTGTGGAATCTGCCGCTTCAGTTGCAACCATTGATAATATATACGTATATAAAATTTTTATGATAGAAAATATTCATTTTAAATTTGGCTGGTTTTTTTTTTTTTTCATGCATTTTCTTCTCTTCCTGATGCTAATGCTACAGTCCTTGAACTTGAATCTCTTTAACCATCTCATTGTCCACTCTACCATGTCTAAGGCTTTCTTTCATCATTATCTTATTCTTTTTTTCTGGGGTCTTCCTATACGTGAAAATTCCAACACCCATGTTTATTAACTCATACTAGAGCTTTTTTTTTTAGAAGGAAAAGAGATGCCATCCTCATCCTGGATTCGAACCAAGGTCCCTCCATTGAGCCTGGAGTGTCTTAGACCACTAGACGAATGAGGACAGAAACAAGGCTCTTCCTCCACTTAGTAGTCATCTTTTCCTAGGATGTCTTACTTTTCTTCTTCCTTCTGGGTTTGTTCTTATAATCTTAACTATTCTAGCTGATTCTATTCTTTCTACATATTTGACCAAGTTAAATCTTTAATTTCTGTTACAAGATCTAGGTCTTCATATAACTGATAAATTTCATTGTTTTTTTTCTAATTCTCTACTTGTGTTTTTCATTAACTCCTTTAGCGTTTTCAAGAGATTTTTTCTTTCCCATACTTTCAACAGTTCTTTGTCTCCGGTAGTTCATGCCTTGGCTCTGTATAAAACTATAGCCAGTTTTTATTATTGTTTTGTGGATGTTAAGTTTATGTTTTTATGAAATGTTTGTGGAACTTAATACTTTCTTTAATGGAGAGTAGCACCTATGCCTTTTCTCTGTTATTCTTGATGTCTGTACTAATCTTATTGCCTTCCATTAAAATGGTTACTAAATTCTTTAACTGCTACACTCATACAAAACTTCCATCAATCTTACCCCCACTTCCAAGTCTTGCATAACTTTTTGTCTTTAGGCCTATCGTATATTTGATTGTGTCGTTATTAATTTCTAACTGGAGATCTTTCATGTTATTTTCGAACAGTTATAGCCTTTCTTTTAGACTATTTGAAATTTTGCGTATTAAAACTATGCTTTATGCATTTTATGCTTAGTCTTAATTACAGTTCTACATTTCTTTAAAAAAAAATATTTGTTGCTAACATATGAGATCAATTAAAAAGTCTGTATTATTTATCCAAATTTTTCATTGGTAAGAGCGTTTTTAATTTTTCTTTTTGGGCTTTAAGTTTTGGTAACTGGAATTAAAAGTTGCCTACTTAAATTGCCTTTTTCAAATTGAAATTTTAAATCATTGAGACTAAAAGTTAATGTAATGCCAGTAACAAGAGATTGAAAACTATAGATGTAAACTGTAGTATGTTTCAAAACTATTTTAACTGCATACCAATGTTGTGCAATTACTATTTTTAGTGATGTATATAATTAATAGATATTTATGTTTTTAGGAGAACTCATATGAATTGTAGCTAAAGAAGCGATACAAAAGTTACCTTCAGAACGTGATACAAAATTACCTTTCATGATGTTTCAACCTAATTTCCTTTCACATGCTTTCTCATTTGACTCTGTGTTTACTTATAACAATACCAAAAGTTCTTCGGTGAAGCCTAAAAACCGAACTAGGCAGGATTCAGCGTTTACATATGTGAAACTTCCTATTGAATTAGAGGAATCACGATCAGGTAGTATTTCGTCCTTTAATTTATCTCTGTTTGAACTGTGTTAATGGAGTATTCATTATTCTTGAATAATTTTAAAGCTGTTATGTATATTCAGAATATATTTTTAAATTTGTGCATAAATTACTTCTATTAAAATGTGAGTTCTGTGGTGGTGTAATGGTAATATATTTGCCTAGTGTGTGTATGCTGTTAAACTGTTTTCAACTTCTCCTGTAGTACCAAAAAAAAAAACTTCACCAACCAACTGTTGCCTGGGGTTTGGTTCCCCCAGCCATAAAGGGTTCAGATTCCTGAGAAAAACAGTCCACTTTTCTAAAGTGGCATAGGAGTAATGTATTTGTTTTTCGTGTCATTAAACTGGGTTCAGCTCGCAATTGTAATTGTAGAATTAGTGGCATAGGAAAGGGGGGTCTCAGCTCAAGCCCTCCCCCCATTAGATAACAAAGTGCATTGTTCTCCTTAATGCCAACTCAATCTATTTTTTAAAGTTTCTTGAACCAGAGCTTTTTTCCTACCGTTTACTTGCCCCTTTCCTAATGCTCATTCACTAAATAACAAATTTAGATACCGTAGAAAACTGTAGGTCTTTATTCTACACAACCTTAGCTATCCTTGCTTCATAAAATATAATTGGTTTGGCATAATTTTTTTCAGTACATAATCATTGCTGTCTTTAGCCCTGTGGTGATGCAATGGTAACACGTTCACCCACCATGCGGTTATTCTGGATTTGACTCTCGACTGTGCCAAAAAAAGAACACTTACCATCTAATTGCTCACCGTAGTCTGAGTTTGATTCTCTAGGCTTTAAGAGGTTTGAATTCCTCGGAAAACTCTTAAGTCCAGGTGCATCATGACCCTTGATGTCCTTGCACAGTAAAACTCATACAAATTGTTATCTTTATTCCATAGCAAATATGTTTTAGTTCAGACAAAATGTACTGAATTGAATTTTTATTAACTAAAAAACATTTCTTTTAGTGAAAGTAATGAAATTGTTAATTTATTAGCAAACAGATATTTCGACACTGGCATAAGGTTTAAAAACACGACGTTTAGGGAGCCAACTGCTCTCTTTGTCAAGTGAAGGCAGAATGCCCTCACTTGACATTCTGCCTTCACTTGACAAAGGGAGCAGTTGGCTCCCGAAACGTCGTGTTTTTAAACCTTACGCCAGTGTCGAAATAACTGTGTGTTATGGAATCTCCTGGTGAAGTTTTGTATTTCGTTAATTTATTAGATGAGATCCTTGAGACAATTGTTAAAATTTTCTAATTTTTCAGAATCTTACAAAAGTAAACACAGTATAATATGTTTTAAAAATCTGTAATTTCATAAAATCTGAAATGCTTCCTTTGTCATAGTTTTTTACCTATAGCAACATATGTAGTCTAATTTAAAAGATGGAAACGCCTTTTCTCCTAATATTTTGTTATAATTTTTTAATCTCAGCTAAATGTGATATTATGTTCATCATGATAAAGTTCATTTACTTCATTTTCAGAACGAGAAGAAGAGGGTTGTTGTTCAAAATCCCTGAGGGGTTTCATCATCACCATTTCATACATCATTGCCATCATATTTTTTCCACTAACGATGTGGTTTTGTGTAAAGGTATTTATTTTGTTTGTTTTTTAAAATTCTATAAAAAAAAGATAATTTTGGTTTTATAATAATGTTGATTTTTAAAAATTTACTTAATTCTAAAAGTTGACTTTATGCAATTCACATTACATGTGGTCACATGTTGTGTCCCACCAGATGCAAAAAGACCTTTTCTTTGTGAACGTTTGTTTCACCATCTAACTGTGCCATAACATCGGCGTTACTATTACAACGCCTAAAAAATGTTAATAAAAATTGTTTCTTAATTTAATCTGCGTAGTGTTCGACTTGTATAAATATATCTGCTACAACGGGCTTTTCGGTTAATTTAATACCAGTCTCTTTGCAATTTGGTTTAAATAGCAGTCAGTGTACTGCCCCATTCTTCGAAATAACCGGTTTCGAAAAGTACGCTTTAAATACGTTCGTAGGGAGATTGAGTGTTTGTCGTCTGTAGCTCAGTTGGTAAGAGCACCTGTCCGGTTAGTGGAAGGTTGTGGGATCATGCCCACCATACTCGGAAAGACATTTTCTTTTTTTTGTGAATGTTTCACCATCTAACCATGTCATAACATTGGCATTACTATTTTTTACGCCTAAAAAAAAAGTTGATAAAAATTGTTTCTTAATATGGTTACATATTGTCCTGTTCATTAATAGCACCAGAGAGGCCCTGGTGAAAAGGCACAACCACAAACTCCATCTTAGTAAAATGTAGTGCTGTCTGTTTAAAGTACTAGTAATACTTAAAAGGCAACAGAGAGTTGTCCAATGGCATGCTGTATCATAATACTAGGTTCTGGCTCTATGTGGTGCTGCATTATGCATGATTCACTGTGCCTGTTGTCTCAATCATTAGACATGGATTCCTCCACTATGGTGCTCATATTGAAATGGGGGTTCATCAGAAAAGCGATGCACTGTCATTCGCTAATCCATGTGACATTCTTGGCATCATTGTAATTACATAAACCTATGTAATTAGGTCAATGGTAACCAAAGTATTGGGTGCCTATTGCTCAGATTCATGATGCTGAATACGACATTGATCTGCATGTGCAGACACTAGTTGACATGTAAACTGTTCTAAATATCCAGCTGTAGTGTTTGATATGGCTGTACAATCACTCAGAACCAAGTGCACAAGATTTCTGTTCCCTTGTTCATTTGTGTGACAGAGCAGTTAAGATCTCTCATGTCAATATGTCTGTTCCTCCTCTACGCAATATTCCATATTCTAATTACTGTGGCTGCATTCCATCTAACATGAGTACCGAGATCTCAGAAGGGTAATCAGTTTTCCCATAATCTCAGTTTTCCCTTTAAAAATCCGAAACATATTCCTTATGGTTGCAGTGTTTTTTGATGGGACGTACTTGGTACTTTAATGAGCAAATACAATCCCTCATTTTTTATACTGCCATTTTGTAACCATCTCTTATACTACTTCCATGGGGATGTGGAATATTACTGTCACACATTGGGGCACCCATACACCTACTTGTTCACATGAGTACTTTCAGGGGTGCTAAGGAAATCATTGCCTCCTTCTTAAGGCTGTCAAACATTTTAGTAAATGTACAAGATACTAAAATACTACAAAAATAATTGATACTGCTTGACAATTAGTAAAGAGCTAGAAGGTATCTTATTTTAAAACGTGACTGTACAACTGTGCATTTGCTTTTCAAAAGTAAATGCATAGCAGGTGGACAAATCAAATTTTTATACAACAGAGCCCCCCCCCCCTCCTCTAAATATAGGCACCCATGCTGTCACACATGATTTGCATACATGCTGCGCTTTTAATCATTCATATTCCCCCATAGTTTATCCATCATGCAAATTGCAAGTCAATTTGATGCATTCTCCCTGGTGTTGCACTTTTAATAATCAGCAGTGTATTGTAATTGTTGTTATATACAGTAAAGCCTCAGAGTTGGACTTCAGTATCTGTGTGCTGTTTGAGGATGCTAAGGCATAGCAAGCATTGGGACTGTGGGTTGGAAAAGTGTCCATTAAATAGGTGTCTGCTAATTGGGAATATTCTTTAAGAAGGTTTTTTACAGTATATATATATACAGGGTGGTCAAAAAGTAACTTACCCTATGTAAGAGATACTAGAGACCAGAATTTTCAAAGTATCGAAATGAAACTTGAGATGTAGAAATTTCAAGATGTTCTCGAAAATTATGTACATAAAAAAATTAAACTATCACAGTTACGGTTACAGTTACCAATTTTCAAAAATTTCGAATGGCAATACCTTTTGTTTTTATTGTCACAATATGAACAGTACTGTGAAAAATCCCAAATGCCGTTGAAAGTTTTCATTTAACTTTAAAAATTGTTACACAAGAGCGGTATCAAATGTGTGTGAATGACAGAATAAGAAAGAAAGACAAAAAGAAGCCATACCGTTTGATGTTTATTTAGCGGTGCTTGATGTAGCCACCATCACAAATGATGACACATTGTATGTGGGATATTGTGGACATCACTACCAGATGTACCATTGTATGTGGAATCTGCAAAACCTGTAGCTTTATGGAGTCTTTCAAGTCACAGACTGCTGGGATTGTTCCTGTACACTTTTGATTTCAAATATCCCCATAATCAGAAATCCATTGGTGTTAGGTCAGGAGACCATGGTGGCCATGGAAATGCAAAATGGCAGGATATAATTCTCTCATTGAAGTGGTACATTTGTGTACTGAACATCTACATTTAGCCTTTACGAATGACTTTTCCATATGGTATGACAGTGATAACAGACGGTCTGAACACATACTTTGAACTAAAGCCCATTTCTCATTAACTGAGAATGTGAACTCTCAGAACTGTGTGTACTGGATGGAGGACATCTCAGTGGTTTGTTTTATCAGCCCTTACAGAAGGCCAAAGTAACTGTGTAGTATGGCATAATAAGCACTTTCGTTATCGGCCCCTACTCCTTTGAAGAGGCGACTCGAAGTTTATAGACATGTACTGTCACTGGTGCTCACTTCATAGCAATGTTAATGAATTACATCATTCCATAGTTGTAGCAGCAAAATACTATTTCTGATATCATGTGGATGCAAGATGGCACTCCTTCACATGTTGAGACAGGTGTTAAACGTTTGTTACAATGGTACTTCGCTGACAGAATTATATCCCACCATTTCGCATTTACATGGCTGCCACAGTCTCCTGTCCTCACACCAATGGATTTCTAGCCATGGGGATATTTGAAATCGAAGTATACAGGGACAATCTTAGCCGTCTGTCTGATTTGAAAAATGCCATAAAATGAGAGGTTCTGCAGATTCAGCATACAATGTTATACGTGAGAGTGATATCCACAATATACCACATGCAATGTGTCATCACATGTGAAGGTGGCTACATCGAGCACTGCTAAATAAATGTGAAATAGTATGGTTTCATGTTGTCTTCCTTTCCTATTCTGTTATCCATACTCCTTTTATATGTATGTATGTGTGTGTGTGTGTGTATATATATATATATATACATACATACTAACTCTTTCACAACTGTTTTATAGTTAAAGGAAGACTTTCCACAGTATTTAGGTTTTTTTATGGTGATGATCATATTGCGATAATTAAAAAAGTATGTTGCCATTTGAAATTTACAAAATTTGGTAACTGTAATCATGGTTTCTTAAAATTTTTTATGTACATGATTCTTGAGCGCATGCCTCGAAATATATACATCTCAAGTTTCATTTCGAAACTTTAAAAATTTTGGTCCTTAGGTTCTCTTACATGGTGTTTACTTTATGATCACCTTGTGTGTGTGTGTATGTACAGGGTGTCCCTGAATCCGGGGCCCACACGTTAAGGGGTTGTAGGAGACATCAGATAAACCATATTGGTATATATCAGATATCCCCATGTCCTCAAAGGGCCCGATTTGGCTATAGAGTGGAAGTATTATTTACATTCACATCGTTACTACGTAGGCAATTATATGAATAAAAAAAATGTTACACATAATTTAACTGATTGACCTAATAATGCAGCAGAAACAAAAAAAATCAGAAATTTCCTTCCCCTGGTCCTAAGTAGTGTTGCCATTTAGTCAGCAAAGGTATGGAAAATGATTATTTTACCATACTGGAGGTAGTTAAGAATTGTCAAGCATACATTAATAAATGAAAGAGATCAAAAGAAACAACTTTGGCAGAGTGAACCAATGTCCGAAAACGAGCCGTTCTGGAACTACAGGGATGTTATTATTTGCATCCACATTAGTTGATGTAATAGAATTTGGAAAATTTGTCGTTCCAGCTTAGAACCGTATTGGAAAAGAGTCCACCACTTACTATGGTCCAAAAGAACTTCCCATGGCTAAATTTATGCAATTCGGGAATTTATGGCCCAAATGTGAGGGGGTGCTAGTAGGGCTTGAAATGGAAGTTTTCATAAACTGGAACGGTGTTCCGGTATGCTCCAATACATTTAGAGCCCTGGAGGGTAATACACACAGAATCCAACAATGCTACCTATCTGTGAAGGAATTACATGCTCAGAAACACAACAGTGCCAATAGGGGGCTCAGATGACATGGTAGGGATTAAAAGCAGTGGCTCGACCACATCCCAGTATTCGCAGTGTCAATCGTGCATGCGATGGAACAGTTTACAAATACAGAGAAAGCAGATATGTACCTGATGTATGGCATAGCCGAGTGCAATGGTAAACGGGTGCAAAGACTGTACTGTGAGTGATCATAAAATGTTTGAGACGAGCACCTTCCATGTCAGCCGACCGGATGCCGGACGACCAAGGGTGGTCAAAACGCCAGCTATGAGTGATAACATCTTTTGTATGATGACGGAGAACCCAGGGACAAGCTCGCAATCGGTTGCCTGGAGCCTGGGTATGCATCGGAATAGTGTCTGACGAGTACTTCATGAAGAACGACTACACCCCTATCATTTACAGATAGTGCAGGCATTGACAGTTGCAGATTATGCTCTGCGCTTAGGTTTTGCGCAGTAGTTCCTGCAGCGAAGTGCCATATATGTTGATTTCCTCGCTCATATGCTCTTTACAGATGAATCAACATTCTCACTTGAAAGTGTAGTGAATGTACTTTTATGGGTGTCCCAGAACATCCATAGTACAAATTCAAAGTCAAACCGCAATGGTTCAGCATCAATGTGTGGACGGGAATCGTGCATGACTAATTAATTGGAAATTAGCTACTACCAGACTGCCTTGATGGGCGAACCTATCATATTTTTCTGCAACAGGTTTTGCTGGAATTGCTGTAGGAGGTTCCGCTCACAATCCACGCCCATACATGATTCCAGACCAATGGGGCACCTGCCCATTTCAGCAGGGATATGCATCAGCATCTGAATGCCATTTGCATTTGGGAACTGGTGAATTGGGAACAGGTCCCACTCCATGACCCTCCAGATCATTCACTCATTCTTATCTCGACTTCTTTCTGTGGGAACATTTGAAGAGTGTCATGTATGAGGCGCCTGTGCTGACCACAGAGAATCTGGTAACCCGATTGGCCTCCGCAGCCGGCGATGTGTGTGATCAGCCTGGTATTTATGAGAAATTATGCCAATCATTACTCCACCATTGTGCCACGTGTATCAATGTTGGGTGATGCACATTTGAGTATTTGTTATAATGATGTACAGTAAATATCACTCTTTGACACTTCTGTGTCTGTCCTTCATTTACGACTCCTTACTGCATTTCTGAATGTGTAATTCCTTTACAGATATGTAGCATTGTTGGATTCTGTGTGTATTACCTACCATCCAGGACTCGAAATCTACCAGAGCAAACCGGAACAGCATTTCAGTTTATAAAAATTTCCATTTTGAGCCCTACTAGCACCTCCTCATGTTTGGGCTATAAATTCCCCAACTGCATAAATTTGGCCATGGGAAGTTATTTTGGACTATAGTAAGTAGTGAAACCTTTTCCAATATGGTTTTAGGCTAAAACGGCAAATTTTCCAAATTTTGTTATATGATTAACAAATGTGGATGCAAATAATAACATCCCTGTAATTCCATAACGGCTCTTTTTCAGACATTGGGTTTACTGGATCGAAGTTGTTTCTTTTGATCTCCTTCACCTATCACACATGCTTAACAATTCCCAGCAAATCCTAATTGCCTCCAGTATGGTAAAACAATCGTTTTCCATACCTTTGATGACTAAATGGCAACACTACTCAGGGCAAGGGAAAGGAATTTCCGATGTTTTTTTTGCCTCTGCTGCATTATTAGGTCAATCACTTAAATTATGTGTCAAAAAATTAACTTTTTTTTGATTCATGTAATTGCCTTTGTAGCAACGATGTGGATGTAAATGATATGTTCACTCTGCAGCCAAATCGAGTCCTTTGCAGACAGACGTGAGGATTTCGGCCAATTTGGTTTATTTGATATCCCCTACAATCCCTTAACGTTTTGGCCATGAATTCAGGGACACCCTGTATGTGTGTGTATGTATTTATATATATACACACACACTTGACTCCCGTATATGGCAAATTCCTATAACACATAAAAAATATTGTGACTACTGTTATGTAACATGATCTCTTATACAACACCCTATACCAACAATTTTCAATGTTTTTTATGTCGTGACACACCAAAACTAATTACTGAGATTCTGCGACATATCAAAAGATACATTTTCACCGATTTCATAAAAAAAACTCTAAATAAAAATATAATTTTGATCTATAAAATATTAATAAGCAGTATATAATAAGTGCATCTTTGTGTACTTGGATGTGCCAGCAAACTATCTGTTGGACTGCTATCTCAGATGGGTTGCTAATTTATCGTGTTCTTTGGAATAGTTAACCGCTGTTCCCAAGTACGCTATGGTTGTGTTAGTTGTTGTTATTTTTTTATTTGAAAATTTCAGGGAAACGAAATTAATACCTGTGACTAAATAGTCGGGTATTGCATGTTTTAAAAATTCCTGCGACACACCTGTAGACCTCTCATGACACACAGGTTAAAAACCAATGTCCTTTGTGATGAAATTTGGGAATTCCCTGCATTTAAAATTCATTTGTTTCAGCTAAGCATAACATTGCTAATAATTTCTTTCGCTTTGTAATTGTTATATTAAGAGTGTCTGTGTCAAAAAATTAAACAATGAGTATTAGTTAGTGGTTGGAAACTCAACCCCACGTCTAGCCACTTCAATTTAGATTCTGTTGAATTAGTTTACGTAACGTGGAATTTCCTCAGATGGCATGGTAAGTAAGTACACTACCTACCCATAATTATCTGGACACTAGAAACTTAAACATGTGAACAAAACACTAATTCAAATATTTGGTATGTCTGCCTTTGGACTTGATTACCAACAATACTCATTGAGGAAGACTTTCAGTCAATTTTTGGGTGACATCAAATAGAATTTGTCTTCACTCCTTCTGCAAAGTCGCAAAGCTTGGACATGTTTGTCATGATCCCAATGGTCATTCCATTTCATTCTAAAGATGTTTAATTTGGTTGATATCAGGACTCTGGGTGGCCCAGAGTAATTGTTTCCCCTTCATAACTCCATGCCAGTCCATTAGGGTTTAAGCTACAGTCACATTGGGTTGCTTGAAAATGTGACAAAAAATTATTGCCCATCGCAAAAATGAGACACGCATTTTTAACCACAGTTTATTCTCTGAAAACAGGATTCCCCGATTCCAGAATATCTGTTTTGCACTTTAGCGATCTTTTCTTGTTCCTTTTTGTTTCCTCTTCAAAATTCTTAACAGCACCTGTTAAGCATTGTTGATATAAATAATTTCATGGATACGATTTTTCGAACAACGAAAGCAACTAATATTTTTTAGCATTTTGCTACAACTTTTTTTACCCCCATTTTAGAACTTTTGCGACAGCATGTTTTGAGCCAGCTTAAACCCTACAGTTCATAATAGCTGTGACTTTGGGTCAAGGTGTTATCATCTTAATAATAACATCCTTTTGTTCCAAAATGCAGAATTGCCACAGTGATGGAAGCACCCGAGTGTCAAGAATGTCAATGTACATGAATGTGCAACACACTACACTTAGATAATATAAAATACACAGCTAAAAAATTAAAACCTTGATAATATGCCCTGTGGTGGCACAGTGTAGTAATGCATTTGCCTCGTCCACCATTAATCCGGGTTCGACTCCCAGCAGTGCAAAAAGAACACTTACTCAGAGATCTCATAAAGATCGCACTGCTCACTGTAGTCCGGGGTTTGGTTCCCTAGGCCTTAAGAGGTTCGGATTCCTCGGAAAACAGTAGGTCCAGAGGTTCAGATTCCTCGAAAAACAGTAGGTCCCGGTGCAGCATGACCATTGTAGTCTTTGAGCCGTAAAACAACAAACAAACAAATATGTGTTGTTACTGTTATTTATATGCTAAATCTATGCATTTAATATTTGCTTTTTGTGAGCAAGGCTTGTTTATATTAAACCATTGATCACATCCCATCTTGATTAACCTGATGAGTAGTTACAGAATATTAAATTTTGAATCATCTAAAACACGCAGAATTTAGCTTTGGCTAGTAATTTTAGTTAGGAACTTGTTAAAATAAGCTTTAATATTATATTTGTGTTGGCAAATTCAATACTTTTTTAAGTACCTTGCTGTGGTAACGCATTTGCCTAATGTGCGATTATCCCGAATTCAACTTGCAACTATGCTTAAAAAGAATACTTATCAACTAACTACCCTACTCACTTTAGTCTGTGAATTAGTTTTCTAGACTAATGTTTCTCAACCTCCAGGGCATGGCCCGGTACTGGGGCCCTTACATGAATTATACCAGGCCATAAGAGATTCTCCTGGAATTATTTAGTTTCCCAAGTATTTTTCATGAATAAACGCTTTATACTGAAAACATTCTGTGGAGAACAACATTCGCTAAAGTGTCAAAAAGCTTCAGAGTCAGAAGGCTTAAATAAAACCTATGTAGCAAGTGCTAGTAACCAAGCCGTGCATTTTTAAATATGGAAGTATTCATGAAAAATTGGGAATTTTCAGACATTGCAATCTTTTAGTATTTAAGAAAGAGAGGGAAAAAAAATATTTAGGCGAGAACAGGGAGTTGAGAGGGTAGCCTGCCAAAAAGCATTAGAGAAAGTGTATACCACTTGTTATGACCAGCCATTAAAGTTGCCTGCTTGTAGATTGCAACAGTGTGTGGCCTCTGTTCTTATAACTGAACAAAATAACATTGTGTTGCAACTATCAGTGACCAATCAGCCAGGAAGTAGAAAGCAAAGTGTGACTAATAGAAAATGTATACTAATAATGTTTATAATTATGCCATAATTAATTTCTCATACTTATAATAATTCAATATATGAGCATAAAAAATTGGAAAGGGGTGTGTGTGTGAGTCAATTTATTGGAACTGGGCCCTTGTCTTGTAAAATAAAATTTGCTGAGCCGCGGCCTCATAAAAGTTGAGAAACACTACTCTAAACCTTAAGCAGTTTGGATTCCTTGGGAAGCTGTAGGTCCCAGTGCAGCATGACCCTTGCTGTCCTTCCACCATTTAATAACTTAATTGGCATAAACTTGCACAAACAAAAATGCTTTTTTTTAAAGTGGCGATCTGTATGTGTATATGGGGGTAGTAAAATCTGATTTTCAACACCCCATGTTCTGTGGCTCAAATTAAAGCTATTTGACCCATATATTACAAATTACGGCTTCGCTCCCATTCTCTGGAATAGAATAATCGGGGACCAACAAATCCAAGGTGCTTGGTCGCCATGGTTCCTGAAAAAATTTACCTGGTGGCTGAATTTTTAAATTCAGTTCTAAAAATACTTTTTTAATATTTCAAGTTTCATCACTATTGTCGAAATGCCGAAATCACAAATGAAATCGTAGATTGCTTCTTAACATTTAGAATTGTTGTCATAAAACTTGCAATTTTTCTCTTTTTTCAAGTAAACATATTCATGATTAGAACAGTTCATAGTTGCAGTTTCTTTAGCTTATTTACGACGTTGATAACTGATGCAAAACATTGAAATTAACTGTAGCCTATCAGGTGGATTTGTATACGGATTCCACTTTATAAGACAAAATGAAATAAAGGACAAATGACACTTTAAATGGGCCTCCAATAAAGGACTTTGATCCAACCAAATCCATTGATCGTTTGTATTTTTGGTGGAAAATCCAATAGATACACATGACATAATTTTGTATGGCTGGGTGATGGCTGTTTGGGTTAGTGCCTGTTAAAAAAATAATTACTTTTAATCCAATCTTGTACTATATATATCTTGTATTATATATATGTGTGTGTGTGTATATATATATATATGGTGGTGTATCTCTGATAAAAGAAGTGCCCTGGTGCTTCTTTTTACGAGATCAATTTATTTTTATGTAATACTTGTGTGTTGTATGTAGCAGGACAAAAACATGCTGTTGGCTCCTAAGAAAAGGGGTTGGCTCCTGAATTTTTTTTAGTTTTGTCTACCCTTGAGCATAATTATCATCAAAGTGGTTAACACCTGGAGCCTCAATATGCAGTTTTTCAGTAAAGGTCGGAAAGAAGAAAAAGGCTTTGTCTCAGGCTGAACAAACCAGCAACCTCTTAGTTAGAACCCAGACGCCCTGTCTGCTGAACCATTAAGGCACAGCTTCATACCATTCATTCCATGCCCTATTTTTACACTTAATATTTTGTATATACTACCTTAATACTTAGTATTTTGTAAATGTCATTCTGTTTTAATATTTGAACTGAATTTTACTTCATTTCTTTTACCATCATAAGTTTGCATTTGTTGCTGAACATTCCAAATATTTTTTCTGTATCTATAGGATGTCTCAGTGGTTATAACCACCTTCTTTAAGTCAATTAAGCTTAGTTTTGTATAAATATATCATAGGTTGGCGATCACATTAAGCCATCAGTCCCATCCCAAATTAACCATTATGCAGTCAGTCTCAAGATTTAAAATATATAAATACCTTATCTGTAGCTTATGTTCTTAATTTCTTTTAAAATAAAACCATAAATTTTATATTTGAAATAATCATAAAAATTTTGGAGAATTAATTTATACATGAAAATATAGCATTACATGACATGATTAAAAGGTTATTTTTTATAAGTACAGCTCTTATCATTTCTTTAATTTGTAAGGTATTATAAATATATAATTTAAGTAATTTTTGCATAGCATTTGATATTTTTAAATCACATTTTGTAGGCAAATCCGTGCATTAGAGAGATTAGTAATTTTTCGGCTTGGAAAGTTACAACCTGTTGTGACCAGGTAATAAAATTCTGTTTGTTATAAATGATATTGTTTAAGTGCCATAATCTACTTGTGGGAATAAAGTCACATAAATACTCGAATATTTTATTCATGAATTTCCAAAATTAAGTAGTAGTAACAATTCTAGGAAATTTTAAAAATGTAAATGTTGAAATAAAAATTTATAGAAGTGCAAAAATAGAAAAAAAAACATGCTTTTATTAATAATGCTATACTGATATACGATTTGAAAAAATCAATTTTATAATGACATATAGAGCTGAGGGAATCAGTATGAAATTAAATGGTCACACATCCTTTACACTCCCCCAGTGTTTCATATTCATTATGAGAATCCATGAAAGAGCTTATAGAACTAATGTAATAATTAAAATTTACTAGCATTCTGGGAATACAATGCTGCCTTGGGTGGCCACTCTTCTTAATCCCACCCCTATGTAATAGGAATAATAGGAAATTTACTGGCACTAATTTTCTCAACATACTGAAGCAAAATTGTCACTGCTTTCCAGAAAAATCTGCTAATCATAAAATGTTCAGTAGCTGATTTGACCCTCCCCTCTCTATGTAAAATAGTGGTTTTTGTAAATATCTGTTCAAATCTCTTATGTACATCTAGTACAATGGAAGTATAAATTGAAGTTTATGCTGGGAATTGAAAACAAGGAATGGTGTACAAAAGATACTGCAATATGTTGAGAGATAACAAATTATTTGTGCATTAGTGACAGTTTTATTTACTCGAATTATGGCAACTCAAGAGTTCTGCAAAACTGAAGGTGCCAGTAATAAATAAAAATCTAGATGCAGCCCTCTTTGTTAATTGTTCACTTAGGTCTGCCTATTGCTAAAGCTAGCCTTGAGTCTTCCTACTGCGGACAGAGGGCACTTTCCAGCCACAAAAGGCATGTTTACCAGAGGAAGGCTCAGCAACTTCATAACAATAAGAAACCACTTTTCTTTGTTCCCACTATCTGATACTGCAGTCAGTATGACTATAAACTGAGTAAAAATTATTGTGACTCGGTAATTCTGGATGGTTCTATTAAAACTAGAATTTTAAATTTATGCAACCCAAGATTAAATTACAAATATCTTATATTAAAAGAAATTGGTATTGCAGTAAAACATAGGTCTCAAAACATAATTCGCCATTGAATTAAATATGATAATATATATATATAAAATTAATTACATAGTATTTTCAATGTTTTTAAAAAAATAGGTTTTTGTATGGTTATACCATTTGTTGATCACTGGAAATGGGTTGACTTGAGTTCAAAGCTGGCTGTTCTTCCAGGACAACAAGTAAGTTGCACATTTTATCATTATTCTATGTTAGGTATTTTTAAACTAAGAAATTATTTGATCTAAACATCTTACAAGGGGAACCCACAGTGAGTGCTCCTCCGATTTTTTTTTTTTAATGAAAGTAGAGCCAAAATAAGGAAATACGTATTTTGGCATTCATGCCAATGCGGCTTATTTTCAGAGATATGAATTTTTGAAGATTTTGATTCCTATATATATGAGCTTAAAACATAACGTCCTTTGCAGGCCAATCGGTAGCCTAGTTGGTAAGTTACCGGCCTAGCGCTTCGTGTTTTTGCGTTCGATGCCCGTGGAAATCGGTTGTTAATATATATCCTTTTTACATGTTCATTTATGTATTTTTATTAATAAAAATACTTTGCTTACAATCGGATTTTGTTCATAAACTTACTTCAATAAAATTCATATTTAATTCTGTGCTACTATTTTTCACAGTTATAATTTTTACACGAATTTTAATTTTGAATTGCAGAGTTGTAAAGGTACAAAAAGTTTAGGAGTTAGCTGTAGTTTATATCTCTTGAACATAACTTTTATAAAATTCACATTTACTCATCGTCAACCTGTGAGAAGGGATGGAATTATATCAGTAACAGTTATTTTTTCACAAAAAGTTTTACAATTCCATTAAATGAAAAGAAAACTGCATTAATTTGTCTTACTTTGGCCTTATTAACCTTTGTAGTCATCACTATTAGCATCTATTATGCCCTATTTTTAAAATATAGTTATCTATTTACAAATGTATTTGGTATGTAGTATTTTATTTATACCATATAACTTATCATTTTATTTTATAACATATAAACAAAAACTTATTTGCTGTGCATCTCATTTATATAGAAGCATTTTATTTTATAAAATGCAATCAATTATTTTAAAACGACTGACATGAACATATTTATTACTATTGGAGGTGTTGGAATTGTTTACTGGTACAAAATTTTGGATGATAATTATCATAAAAACATAAAAAAAATTCTACAATGTGATCATTTTATAAATGAATTGTTCGAACACCTGATTTTCTTTGTATAATATCATCTAGAAAACAAATATACATTTTCAAAAACGCTTTTTTCGTTTAAACTTTGCAACAAACCAAGTGTACTGTAATGTATTCTTAAAAGTTGGCGCCGAAAGTTGATTATAAATAAGTGAATGGATATTCAAAGCATCTATATGCTCTCGTGTTTAAATGACTATTTTCTTATAAGATTTCAACACAATTTTGTAACCTTTTAATGAAATTTTTTACTTGACGGAAGAAGTACACATCACGAGGTTAACAGTATGGGGTACAATATTTGGCGTATGCAGGGGGGGTGTTGATGGGGGTTGTAACCCCCCATTGCAATGAAATTTTGTATATTTAACATAGGAATATGTGAGTTATAGCTCTGTAATTCCCCATTGAGCCTATAACCCCCCTTACGAACTTTCTGCATACGCTCATGGATAAAGTGAGGTGGAATTACTTCAACAGTAGAAGAAGAGGTGCCGTCGTCATTTGTAAAAACATTATTAAAGTGTGCTGGATCTACTTAACTACATAACAGGCTGGATGGCTACACCAAAACTTTTTCTACTTTCAGATTTTCAACTTTTTAGGCTGGTAACTTATCAACTAGGCTACCGATTGGCTTGGAGGCGTTGTATTTTAAGCTCATATATCGGATGCAAAATCTTTAAAAATCCATGTCTCTGGAAATTAGCCGCATTGGCACGAATGCCGAGACACGCATTTCCTTATTTTGGCTCTACTTTCATCAAAATCGGCGGATCACTCACTGTGGGGTTCCCCTTGTTAGTGTTTATTACTTAAACATAAATTGGGAAGTAAATTAAAGGACTGAAAAAAGTATCAATGTATTATGATAATTGCAAAGGTAATTTAAATATATTTTAATAAAGCTGTGTGTGTTTTTACTTACATAAAAGTTTTCTTTATATTAGACATTGTATAGGTATTGTATTAGTCTCATAGCTCTCTGCTTTCTTCTATTTCTAATGTAATCACCAGTCAACATTTTTCTAATCCCAAAAATATCAAAGTAACAATAGAAATATTATGGAACAAATTTGTCACCAAAAACTGTACATAGGTTGAATAAACTTATTGTCATATAAATAGTTTAACTAGTTGCTTGATGTGTTAAAATTGCATTAATTTTACACCATGGCTATCCTGCAAGTAGTCCAGATTTTATTTCAGCCCTTTTTTTGGGGAGGGGGGTTCCTACAGATCCTCAGTCTGAAGTTTGATTCTTCAGGTAAAAGAGGTTTGAATTTCTCGGAAAACTGTACGTCGGGGCACAGTATGATCTTAACTGTTCTTTGTGCCATAGAACACAATCATTATTTTACTAATTTTAAGATTTTTTCAGTAGATACATTTTGAACAGAATTTTATGTTGTAAGAATGTAAGAGACAGATTGTTTTGTATTACCATCTGTTGAAGTGTTACATCAGGGATATGTAACTGTCCTTAATGTTCAAAAATGCTTTAATATCTAATACCTTGGTGTCCCTACTAATTTTAGTATTTATAATATGGCAGATATGGAGTGATGTAATTTTTGTTTGTATATTTTCCATTGCAAAACTATATTACGGATCCTCTGGGATAACCAATGACCTTTTAACAGAACCTCCGATTCACAATTTTTAAAAACAACCAAGCTTGTTGAAAAATATTCTATCTAGTGTGCACATACGCAGCGGTTGTAAGAACTAAATGATTGGGATATGACTATATCATGGTTGCTTCATTTCAGAATGAAAAATATACTAATTTAAAAATATTGATAATTTTTTCATTATAAAGTAATAGTAAAAATGTTAATTTTGTAATAACGGGTTAATTTCTTCTATTTACTATTATAGCAATAATCTAAAAAAAATGCATTATAAGCACTATAGTCTGTAAAAGGGGAGTCTCCTTAAGTAATTACAAAAGTTGAGGAATTAATTATTTTAACATTTTAGTCTAATTGTCCACGTTTTAAAATTTATTGTATAATCCCTTTTTTCTCGCGATTAGTGCAAGAAAAGAAAATTTGTTACACATTCGGCCTAAACTTAAACCAGCAATCACTGGATTGCTGTTCCAATGGTTTGGTAAACATATATATATCATCATATTCAACCATTATCTATCCACTGCTGGATGAAGGTCTCTCCAAATGCTTTCCACACAAGTCTATCCTGAGCAATTCGCTTCCACGTCACCCCAACCTGTTTTCTTATTTCATCCACCCATCTAGTTTGAGGACGTTTTCTAGGTCTTCGGTGGTCTCTTGGAATCCAGTTCAGAATTTCTGTTGTCCATCGTTGATCAGTTCTTCTTGCAATATGCCCAGCCCATCGCCATTTCAGCCCTTTTACTTTAACAATGATGTCCTCTACTCTAGTTTGCTCTCTCACCCAAGTGTTTCTTTTTCGATCTCTCCTAGTTATTCCAAGCATGCACCTCTCCATGCTCCTTTGCGTTGTCTGTAACTTTCGTATTGCTCCAACTGTTAGACTCCATGTCTCTGATCCATAAGAGAGGACTGGCAATACACACTGGTTGAAGACCTTTCTTTTTAGACACAAAGGCAATTTCCCCTTCAGGATAAAACTGTTTCTTCCAAATGCACTCCAGCCAAGTTTAATACGTCTGTTGAGTTCTTTCATAATGTTGCCATCCATTGAAATCAGCTGGCCAAGGTAAATATATGAATCAGCAATTTCTAGCTCAATGTTGTCAACTTGTATTTTTGTTTCCTCTACGAAATTATTGAACATGATCTTAGTTTTTTGTAGGTTCATCTTGAGTCCAACTTCTTTACTTCTAGTTGAGAGCTCCTGTACCATGTCTTGGAGTTCTGATGGGTTCGTTGAAAAAATAACAATGTCATCAGCAAACCGCAAATGATTTAAATATTCACCATTTATTTTTATTCCCTTGTTATTCCAATTTATCTGCTGAAAAATCATCTGTAAAGCTGAAGTAAAAAGTTTTGGAGAAATGGTATCTCCCTGCCTCACACCTTTACCAATTTTGATAGTTTTGGTATCTTTATGTAACCGAAATTTTGCACTTGCATTTTTATACACACGTTTCACCATGTCAATGTACACATCCTCGATGTCTGCTGATCTTAAAGAGTTGATGACTGCTGATGTTTTAATAGAGTCAAAGGCCTTCTCATAGTCAATAAATGCCACACACAATGGAAGTTCATATTCATGTGTTCTTTCAATTAATTCTCTTAATACTTGAATATGGTCCACTGTACTGAATCCACTTCGAAATCCAGCTTGTTCTCTTGGTTGAGCTGCATCTAATTTTTTCTGCAGGCGATGTGTTAGCACTTTTGTGAAGATTTTATAAATAGCAGGTAACAAGCTAATTGGTCGGTAATTTTTTAAATCCTCTTTATCACCTTTTTTATGCAAAAGAATTACTGTTGCAGAATCCCATTGGTTTGGTATGTTACCGCTGTTAAGACATTTGGTAAAGAATTTTGCAAGTATGTCTTCTACATATTCTCCAGCTTCTTTTAGGATATCTAATGTAATACCATCATCACCAGGGGCTCTTCCTTTCTTCATGCTTTTTATTGCAAATGAAACTTCTTCTTTTAAGATTTTAGGAGCTGTTCCTTCAACTATTTCAGTGTCTTCGTTTAATTCACTGTTACTTTCGTATAGATTTTTGTAGAATTCTTCAACTCTTTATTTCATTTAGTATTTAAGCGCACTTTACATCTCACCATTCGATGATCACTTCCAGTATTAAATCTGTTCAGTACGCTGCAATCTTCAATAATTGATTTCTTGTTTGCCAGGATATAGTCAATTTCACTAGTTCCCCCATTTGGGTGTTTCCATGTCCATTTTCTTTGCGGTTTCTTCTTAAAAAATGAATTCATGATGCTAAGATTTTCAGCTTCTGCAAATTCGATGAGTTGATCGCCACGTTCATTCCTTTCCCCATATCCGTATTTACCAACCGATGTCTCTCCTTGTTCCTGTTGTCCAATTCTTGCATTGAAATCCCCCATGATGAGCTTGATATGTTGTTTCCCTTTGGTGTGTAACTCT
>QLNU02014233.1:0-17209 GCA_006491805.2 Dysdera silvatica | reverse complement strand
TTTGACAAAATGCATCATCAAATATATTTTCGTCCATTTGACTCGTCCACGAATCCATAATTAATAGAACTTTTGATGTTCGGTTTGAGTACTTCGCTGAGGAACATCTTATGTATTTCGGTAGAGGATTTGCCACTTTTGGAACATTCCAGAATAACATTAGGGGGTTTAAATAACTTTTTCTGTACGCGTGGACCGAAGACACCCTTTGGTTCCTGATGGATGAGCAGAAATTGCAGCAATAATTGTCCAGCAGCAGAAATGATAGGTCGGATTATTACGGAATGGGATATGGCGTGAGAAGATTGAATGGTATTCGGAGTGTGCTTTTCCCCATTAATCTACAGAGTGTGCGTAGATGCCCGTTCTTTAGTGAATCCGCTGTGGTCAGTGTTTAAAACCTCATCAAAAGGATAGTTGCTCATTGCATCTGTAACCATGTGGACGAATTCTATAGATCTATCTTCCAAAAGCCGTTGTGTGAATAATACGTTCACGCGTAACGAACTTGGTGACTCTTCTACTTGTTATGCCACGCTCTTTTATTAAAATTTTAATAGAAAAGCATCACTTGCGCTAAAGTTTGTGAGATTTTCTCTCATTGCAATGCTCAGAAACCGTAACTTTAAATCGGAATCGTGAACTGTTAATAAAACATGTTCCCGGGCATTTTTAAACTTCTCAAATACTTCGTCTTTCATCCGTAACAGTTTTTCACATCTTGTACCCTGGGAAGCAACATAATCCCGAAAGCAATATATTTGTCTATGTAAAAACGTGTTGTCTTTAAAGCGATGCTGTATGCTTTTCAAGGAACGTAGTTTTCCTGACCCACTCCATGGAAATTCTTTTCATGTCTTCTAATGTGTAAGTTACGCGTGACGGCAAATTAGTTTGTTCATCCCATTCCTCATCATTCATTTCATTACCCATCATTTATTTCATTACCCTATATTGCATCATACTTCATTTCATTTAAACAAATATCAAGTGCATTCTCATCATTCATTTCGTATGTTAACCCGCTTATCGAAGTTTCAGCAAATGTAAATATTTCTTTCGCAATATCCGTCTCATAATCTGATACAAAATCAGTGGCTTCCGGTTTTTCACAATTGTTTTTCACAAACAATGCGAAAAAGTATTTTGCTATGGTGGAAAAGGAAGACATGGTGACAAATAAGGCTTGAAATTCCACGCTTTCCAACAAAAAAATTAAAAAGGTCAAAGGTGATGAAAGCACAGGCAAGTGATGATTGCTTCTGATTTGAAAATTGAAGGATATTTATTCAAGACTGGTTTACGTATCAGGCGGCTGTTTCGAGTTCTTCAGCAAAAATGATCTCAAAGTTTGTTAGTTATGCAAAAGTAAGGTAAAAACTTCAAATATTTTTTACTTTTACACCAGCATACACAATGTATAATTATTTCAGGTACAACTAAAATGACTATTATAAATATGTGCTATATTTTGTTCATATGCATTATTTTTTTCAACGATAAAGTTTGGTGCTTAATGCTTGCCCAGCACGCCAAAACACTGTTTTCACCTCTCATGCAGCGAAGCATCATCTTAGGGTGAGCTCTATTTTCAGTGGGCCGTAGCTCGACCCCTTGGTCGATTGGGCCAAATTTGATTTTGGATCTTTCATCTACTCGGTCATATTGGCCTATAAACCGAAATTCAGAAAAATCGAGCCTTGACAGTTCGCGAGGTTCCCTTGTGAGCAGCATTTAAATTGTGTGCCATGACTGCAGCGCCACCTATTGGTAGACGGTTTAACTAATTTTGCAACCCTGCATAGTTAACTTTTGCAGGCCTGCCCATTAAACCTACCAGCTGTTTCATCATATTTATCACTGTTTCAGAGTTATGCTATTTCGGAGTTACCTAGTCCTTTCTGAATCAACCTGTATATTAAACTACAGGAAAAATTAGTTAAATATTATGTGAACTGCATTTTGCATGTATTTGCATTTGTGTTCTTTCGTTTTCCTAAAATTTTTTCCCCTTTATTTTAATTACAAAATTTATTTAAAGCAATATTTTTAAAAATAGGTATTTCGCACAATTAGTGGATTCTCAAACCTTTCTATGCTTTTGATATTGCTAAATCTTTGAAAAACATATTTTTTCAATTCATTATTAATAGTACTTTTATTCGTTTAAATATTGCAATTGACAAATTATGCCTTACTGTGTTAAAACCCAATAATCATATGGCAATCCAAGCATTTAATTCGTTAAATTTTTTGGAAACATATTGCCTCATGGTTTTCAAATACTTCAAGCAATACGATGAGTATAACAATATGGAATACGATAATGTAAATAAAAATAAAGTCTTTCCTATGTATTAACATATATATAGAACTTTTTGAAAGACGGTTGGTTGGCTGAATTTTCTTTGCGCAATTTGAAAGAGATGTTTGCCCATAATGATTAGAATGCTGAACTAAGAGCAATGAACATGAAAGTACCCATTTCTTTATAAAAAAAGACAACATGAAAACATAAATAATTCACACTACTTTTTTACATGCACTACATTTATTTCAGTATACAAAATTGTACTGACATTTTAGAATAAAAGGAAAGGTATTCTACTACAAAGACCACTTCCACAGCAATCACAAATTAACATCATTCTATTAAAAACACAAATAAACAATACAAATCAAGATATATAAACAATACAAATCAAGATTTAAAACACGATCAAACACAAGCACAATGATTACAGATACAACGAATTTGATTTCTTTAAAAAAGTGTTTAAAAGCAAATGAAAAGTACTAAATTTTATGAAATAATACATACTTGCCAACTTAAACGTTTTGAAAATAGTACAATTACTGAATTTAGCAAAATTCATACAATTTTTGCATAAAATTAGTGCAATTTTCATAATGCAAATTTTTAACTATAAAATGAAATTTGAATAATGAAAAATTCTGAATGACATTTGTAAAGTAGTAATCAATAATAAGGACTTAAAATAGGTTGAAATGGCCAATGTCTATACCTTAATGACAAAGGAAGCAAAGGAACTGTAAATTACTCCACTAAAGTCAATTTTATACTAAGAATAAACGGATGGGTAAAAGTTAACTAGCATCAGGCAATAAAGATGTTGCCAGCTTAGAAACTTGACAGGCGCATAGTGATACAATATATTGCATGGATTTGTTTTTAAACTCTCTCTCTCTTTTTTTTTTTTTAAACTTTGCACGTAAATTGTAAACTAAACACAGAATTTTAAAAACATGCATGAAAGTTGCAGTTTGAATTGTAATAATTATAAATAAAAAGTCGAAATTCATATGTTATATGAAAAATTCATAGAAGTTGGCAGGTATCCACATAAATCATGCAATAATTCAGACACGAGATTCAATTCTGTACATTGGATACAATAATCACACTTTATTTTATAATGCTTATGTGCCAACAAGTTATTGCTTAGCAAAAACTTAAAATGAAGTATGAGCTTTAGCTTCAATGAAGTTCTTAATTATCTTCAAGAAGAATATGTTAAGTTTCTGTATGAAGTATACCATACAACAAAAGACTTCATATGCTTTTTAGATCATGTAATAGCATAATGATAAATGCAAAAAAACTGGAATTTCTGTTAGGAATGCACTTTTTTAAGTTATGCAAATAAACTATCTGCTTTCAGAATATCATGGAAAAATCTCTAAATTTACAGCTATAATATAACTAATGTTTTCTGGAGCAATATGTTTCATAATATACAACTACTGCAGTGATATATTTCACATGATTACTCTTAATAAAATAGTGATGAATCTGTTGTCCATTTTGTGTATACATTCAGAAATGAGATTGTCATTTATCAAACAGTAACATTAAAAATTTTTAGAGAATTTAAATCGCCAATAACTTTAATTTCGCCTGCAACATATGCCTGAACTGGAGATAGCTTAAAATTCAAAAGATCCTCCATTACATTTAAGCTAAGAGTTATTATTACATCAGGTTTCTGAGATGCGTTTTCTTCTTCAAAAATGACAGGAATTCCTATAAAATATTAAGAAATAATGAATAATAAATGAACAACATAACTACAGGTTATACTACTGCTCCTCAATTTATATACACAAAAGATAAAACAAATGGGTTTATTTATCACAAGCAACTTAAAATTGTTATGACCATTGAAGAAATGTTTGCTTTTAATCCTGGTAATACTAAACAATGCAAAGACCTGAATAGATTTTAAAATTGCCATTGTATACTGATTGCTAGTTATAAAAATTTTTCACCAAAACATTTTAAATACATACCAATATAACTTTTACAATGTATTTAAAAAATGAGAGAACATCTATTATAATTTTATACTATTTTATCTCCTTAACCTGCTTTACTAATATTATACAATTATCTTTTTTTATCATTCATTAATTTAACAGCATAATACATCATCATTCAGATTTAGATACTTGAAGAATACAATTAACAGCACAACATGTGTAGAAAATCATGAATAAGCATGGAGCTTACGCATTCCACAATACTCCGCTTTCAAGCATTACAACTTGAAATGTGTTTGTTGAATAACTTTCCATTCCCCAACCTTGGTATTTATCACACTGACCATTTATTACATCACTATCAACATTTACATACACATGTGCATTTGATCATTAATACGCAAATTGCAGACGTAATTTTGGTACCAAGCTAGATACAAAAAAAATGTATATTACAGATGTTGTCAGCATGAACAAATTTAGTCTGGTGTGACATTTTGTGAACAGTGACAGACACAAAATAAGGCTGTGCCCACTAGGGGCCCCAGAGGACGCATCTTTGTAATTAAAGGATCCGTGTACATAAGATGTCATTTCATACTAACTAAATGATGCTGAATAAATTTATTATTGACATTTTTTCTGTGTCTCCTTTATTTCCCGATTTATATTTCATAATGTCTGAATTTAGCCACCAGAGGAGCTGCAAGTGATCTCATCTTGTAGCCCATAGTCATTTTACTGTACTTAGACACCACATTTATACTTCTAGCTCAGGGTTGTCCGATATACGGCTAGCCAACAATGATAATCAAGCCCGCCGACAACTGTTTGGGATAAAAAAAAATTCCAAAACAAAAATTTTAGATTTCTTTCAGAAATAAGGAAAATTTGCGGGAACAGCATGGGTGACCCCCTTCCATATCGCAAGTGAACAAACAAACGAAAAACTCTGAAGGATTGATTGATTGTTTGGCTTTTTTATGGCGCAAGAGCATCTGGGCTATACTGCGCCAAACATGGTAAAATCAAAGACTGTAGTAAGAAACTCTGAAAGAAGACTTTTAGTAATTTTTTTTTACAAAACCATTGGCCTGCGAGACCTGCCAAAATTTTTTAAGTGGTCTACTGCTCAAAAAGGTTGGATAACCCCGCTCTAGCTTTTTCCATTTGGAAGTTATCTGTGTGTATAAGGATTTTACTAACCACTCTGTGTAATTTTTGTTTCATATTTTCGTTGAGAAGCAGTATCCACTACAAGCGCCAAATTAGTAATGAGCTTGCCAATCTGGTATTCTATTATAGTGTCTTCTCTGGCATGCCTTTAACACACCTTGTGGGTCTGACTAACATGCTTTTATAATGAGCAGGTTTTCTATATTTTGCACTTAAAAATCACATTATACAATAATTTTTTTTTTGCCACCCACGTATTAATTAGCTCAAACTAGAGCTTGTGTAATTTTGGAGAAAAAGAGACGCTTTCCCCATCCTGGATTCGAACCAGGGTCCCTCCGTTTAGCCCGGAGTGTCTTGGACCGCTAGACGAATGAGGACAGGAAACAACGCTCTCTTTCTCCGTATGTAAAGATGTTAAGGTATTATTACCCTCCGCAGGGATAACACAATTGCCAAATATGGTCAACACAAGAAAGCCTCCGGGGCGAGAATTTTTTTTTTTCACATCGACAAAAATCACAGTAGAACAGTGACCCTGAATATATATTATTATAAGAATCATTGACCCTGATTGTACGAAACAGCCTTATTAAAAATTATAAAGAGAGATTAGTGTTTTAGTGTTTCATTTTTTTCTAAATTGTTTATAAGTAAAAAGGGTAAAAAATGCTATTATACTGAGAAAAATTCGAATAGAATAGTGTATGCTATTTCCATGTAATAAATTATTTTATAATAATATGGTTTATGAAGTTCATTTACATCAAGAGTAATAATATATTTTTAGTATCGATTATTACGTGAAATTATATAAATGCTGTTCATAATAAAATAATGTACCTTCACACACACACAACATTTAAACAAAATACTCTGTATATATATTTTATAATTGCAAAAAAAAAATTTTTCCACTTACAACTACTAAAATTTTGCTTATAAAAATTGTAAGGCATCATTATTGGGTATAGTATACAAAGATATATGACTATTTTCAAAGCAATTAATATCTTAAATTTCTTTGAACATGTTTATACGTTAAAAAAAAAATGCAAATGTGAGGGGTATTCAAAAAGTAAGTTCTCCTAAGTTTTCTATGGCATTACGGAAGTTTATGCAGGATACCGGAAGTTTATCCGGCCAGGGAATTTCAGTTTGGTGACATTCAAGCACTCCAACCTCATTTGATAGCCAACCACTATGGAGACTCCACTTTGTTTTGCTGCCAGCTGTGAAATATGCAGTGCAATTTGTTTTTTGACTGTAAAAAAGGAATCGGCCATGGACATTCATTATCAGTTACGCAGTGTTTATGGTGAAGATGTCATGTCTATGCAAATGGTTCAGTGTTGGCAAACAATGTTTATTGAAGCAGAGAAAATTCACAATAATGCCTGGCCTCACGCTGCTAAAGCAACGAAGGAGTTTCTGCAGAAGTTTAAACGGGAGATTTTTGAGCACACTCCTTACTCTCCTGATCTTGCTTCCAGTGACTTCTATCCATTTCCTGAACTTCAAAATTATCTCTGCAGCCGCAGCTTCGCCAATAACGTAAGGAAGTGCAAGAGAAGGCCTAAAACTGGTTTCAGAATTTGGCAGCATATTGGTATAACGAGGGAATTAAAAACCTGTTGCCTAAGTATCAGAATTGCTTGGGAAGGGATAAAGATTATGTGGAAAAATTGAAAAATAGTGTACAAAGGTAAATAAATATGTTTGTTAATTTTGTAATTATTTTTTATTATTTTTCTTTGATAAGGGAAACTTACTTTTTGAATACCCCCCTTATGTTTTTAAAAGAAAACGAAAGTCAAGGGTGTTTGCAAGTAACTCTTCATTTTCTCCCATTTCTATCTTAGCTCCACCCTTTTTGTTCTTGCTTTATCTTCTTATATACCTTTTCCATCTTTTCTCTACTTTTTGTTCACGAACTATACCTATTGGTGCTAACTGCCATCTATGGTTACAATTTAACATCTGCCAACACATGCTTTGGCAAGGACAGCTTTGACGTCGACGAAAGATTAGATGTCACATATAGCTGTGAGTCCAGCTTTACCCACTTTTTTATCACTTACCTGAATTTTTGAAATACAATTATACACCTCAAACAATTTGAATTTAAACTTCATGTCTTAGAAATTTTGGTGATAATCAAAGTAAGAATATATTGCATATGGCATTAAAAAAAGTTCGTTAAAAAAAGAATGTGCATATTTTTATAACTAGATTAAAATCATGCAATGTATAAATCAAGTAATTTTATTTGCTTAGTTTGCAGAGTCACTGGGATATCTAAAGACCTTCTTCAATGGTTTGTTTGTATTTTATAACAGAAAGACAGCTAAAATCATGTTGGCTAATGAGCTACAGTTTCTCTAAGGAATCCAAACCTATGTTGCTTAGGGAACCAAACCCTGGACTACAATAGGCAGGAAGAATGGCATGTTTTCTATAGTATGATCGGATTCAAACCTAGATTAATAGTATGATAGTGCCTTTTGAGGAGTTCCCACATGGCACAGTGAAACTCCTCATTAGCGGACACTCACCAGACAGAAAAATTTGTAAAAGAAGGGGTCATTCTGCAGTAGCTGAAATATTACATTTCAGTCATTTAGATACTTCATTTAGAAACTTGGGTATTTTTGAGCACGTAAGACAAGTTTAAGATAATAAACATAAATAGTTGTGAATATAAAAAGAAAATTTTTACAACAAAAGGTTAAGTATTAAAATTTATCTTGGAAAAAAATTTATTAATAGCTGTTTGGTGGGTTTTACTCACCAGTCCTCCTCCTATGATATGTATTTTTAATTGTAAAATTAAACCCATAGCTTTTTCGTAGTTACACTTACAAAACTTGTGTGGTAGTCGAGTAAATGATAAAGTTGAACTACCACAGTTTTGCTAATGGGAAGGGAAGTTCCCTTTAGCTCTTATCCTGTTTATCCTTAGTTTCTTGTTGTGAGAAATGCCTCTAGTGAAGGCCGAAGTTCAAGTGCATTTTGTCCATACACAGGTTCTAGTATAATGGAATGAATCATGAAAACAGTTTCTGCGTCCATATTTGAGGGTGACCACTACGCAGGAGTTTGAAATATATTACTGTAAAATCAGTTTTTGCCTGGGAATTTTTATCTGACTGTAAAAAAAGGGGGTTACCATATCTGAGAGATTTGACTGTACTTACCGTCATGAGCCGGTATGGTTAGAAAGTGACAAAATATATAATGGAAATTCTTTTTTTATAGAAAAAGTGAGGGAAAAGTTCATAATACATTAAATATTAGTGAGGAGTGGGATCTGTGACGTTAGAGATTTGCTTTGTTGTATTTTTATGGCACAAGGTCAGTAAAAGGTCGTTCTGTGCCAATGTTACAGATATTTTTTGACAAGTTTCAGACAGACGTCGTCTTCCTTTGTTAGGATTTAAAAATGGAATGTACTGAATCAGTAATATGT
This sequence comes from Dysdera silvatica, assembly GCA_006491805.2. NCBI lineage: Eukaryota > Metazoa > Arthropoda > Arachnida > Araneae > Dysderidae > Dysdera > Dysdera silvatica. The sequence goes on along the minus strand of QLNU02014233.1, from coordinate 8,283 downwards.
CTATACAAATAGGGATTATTTCAAATCAGTGAAGTCATTATAGAAAGAGTCAAATGGCCTTCAATGATTTAAAGTAAAAGAAAAAAATCTGTAATCAAATGAGATATTTTGATACTTTCCGAATAGATAACATGGGGAAAAGTGATCCCTAAAATCTAGGAAATGGGAATTCTAATGTTGACAACATAGAAAATATTTGGGACTTTAGAAAAAAGATATTTAAAGTGGTAAAAATGTATTATGTAGCAATATACATAAAATTGGAATTTCACTGTACACATGAGATACGGAACTAAAAATGAACTAGAAGAATACTACATACAAATTTATATACCTAAAATATTAGTTGATATAGTTGAAACTAGTGTGAAAAATGTAATTTTACCTTCATGAAATGACAAAAATACAACTTTGTCATCATTGGGTTCATCGATAACCTGAAATTTGTAAATTTCAGGTATGTTCTTCACAGATGATTTCCTCATAACTTCGTCAGCATATTTTTTTATTTTGATGAGCATAGAATCAATACATATATGTTCCGGTGCTACTGAATTTTTTCCTTGGTCATGCAATTCTTTCATATCGTCTCCATCTACGAGAATTAAATAAAACATGGCTAAATAAATCTTAAAGAATCAACTCATACAATTAATGTGTACAAGAACTATAAAATTCTATTAGTTATTTTATCCTTATTTAGTGTAAGGAGTTCAGTAGCAGAAGTCATTAATAATATCACAAATTATTTTATCTCAACAGACTTAATGACTGATCTGGTGGGTTGATATAGGGGAAAAAGAAATAACGTAAATAATTTTAGGGTTGAAAACTGTATAACAATATCAAAGTTTCAATTCTTAAAAACATGATATTTCTGTTTGCCTTCATAAACTTACTTTAGAAAATTGTTCAATCAGTGATTGCAGCGAATTGTTTACAATTTAAAATGTGCTATGAAAATCGTCTAGAAACCAAGGAAGAAATATTTTGAAATAATGTAAATTATTTTTACTTAGCCGATAATATACACTGAAAGAACAAATTAACCATGGGCACTCTGATCACCAATGAAAAGGCACAGCCTGTAAGATGCTGGGGAGAAGCTGGCTGTTAATTATAAATATTAAAGGTCTGTATGCATTGCATGGTACTCTTACTAAAATCAGGATAGGTAAAGGCAAGGAAGTGAGCACATGTGATTGTGAATAAGTAGTTGTAACACAGAAGGCTGGCTGTTTCATCTCCATAATTGTTTAACTTCTAGGCTTCCTGTATCTTTTTAGTAGTATAAGTATACTACTAAATATGTGGAATAAAATGATAAAATGTGGAATAGGTTAAAAACTACAAATCAGTAAGAATATTATGTCCATAAATGAGCAGTTGATGTTTAAGGAGAATTCTATGGCGACTGTCCTGTATTGTGATGGCTAATTGGACAGTGATGCTGCACCAGATGTCAGAATTCAAGGAGGGCACATCTACAAACTTGTGGTTACAGACAAGTGAATGTGTAATGTAGCGAATACGTTTGGCAGCAGATGCCCATATGTAGTACCTTTATTGAATGTAAGGTATCGAGAGATATGATTACAGAAGGTGAGAAAATATCACAATTAGATTAGAGACTAGAAGTGAGTCATCACAGCTGACGAATCCAGGTTTTATTTGTGATATTCCAATGGAAGGGTGTGTATAACTATGGACCCTCATCTACCAGATTGGAGTGTTACAAGCTAGTGATGGTGCATAGTTTTAGGGTGTATCCACATGGGTTTCAGTAAATTTTTCCTTTGGAGAACTCACCTGCCACAGGCATATGGACTTACTAACCACTTGCACTACTTCATGACCACCAGCTTTCTACATTAAAATACTGTTTCAATAGTACAATACCCAATTGAATCAGTTCTAATTACATATAGAAGCATTTAATTGAGTTACAACTCTTCTTGTGCGTCAGTTTTGTACCTCATTGAGCACTTGTAGTATTAAGTAGGAAAAAAAAGTTTAAGCCCATAATCAACTACTAAAAAACTTATATCTTCGACAAGGTTCCATTTCATGGTGAGGGCACCACCCAGCCTCCTACATTTCTACAACCTTTTAATTTATGCTTAAATGCATTTTGTTTGTATTTTACAACAAGATGAAAGCTAAGGTCATGATGAACCCGGACCTACAGCTTTCTAAGGAATCCAAACCTCTGTTACCTAAAGAAGTAAACCACAGACTATGGTAGACAGAAAAAACAACATGTGCTCTACAGTGCTATTGAAATTAAACCTGGGCCAATGACACAATAGGTGCCACCATACAGCAACTAGATACATTGCTGCTGTTCTGAAATTAAGAAATGCACCTACCTGTTATTAACTCAGTTTGGATAGTAAGTGTTTATTCCATGTCGTATGTTAATGTATTAATCATAATTACATCAATCTTATCGTAAATTTTGTGTTTTAAGAACTATTATTAAACAATTAAATACACTAATGCTCTGCTATTAATCACAGTAAATAAAATGATAACAAAATAATTGATTGAATCTAATATCTAATTGAGAGATGGATGTTTTACTAATCCAAGTAGCAATAGTTCACAAAGCCTACAATATAGTCATTTCAAATACAGGAAACTGCTTGTTCTAAAATATTTCTTGCTTCACAGGTCTTCAATTAATTTGACTGCAATTATCGCTTCCATAACTTCGACTTTAATTCTAAATTTTTAAAAGCTATGCAGTCACAAAAAATAGAATGTTTTTTTCAGTAACAAAAGAAAAAATAATAATAATACAGTCAACTCCTAATTATCTGTAGGTGTATCATCTGCATTCAAGAACAAGCAAAAATTAAAATTTGAAAAAAAAAAAGCAAGCATGACTGATCGTTGAAATGTAACTGCATGAGTTATTTTAGATTAGTTATCTAACTTGAGTTAACACTCAAGTTAGAAATGGTACATATAAAAATTTAGTAACTTGTAAAATTTTGTCAATAGTCCAATGTATGAGAAAATATTTAATAACGTTTCGAGAACTACTGCTCCCTTTATCAAGCGAAATCACTATTCTGGACCAGTGACAAAATTTTATTAGTTATGGTAAGCCTTAATTAGTCATTGTATTCTTTTGATAAAAAATTATTCCTGTTTGACGTCATTTCAAACTACAGTTCATTTAAATTGAAAAGAACTGTGAAGCCTAAAGTATGAAGTAATCTCTTTTATAATGGAAGTATTTTTATTACAGCTTTAGAATTTTCTATATGATGTGCATTTATATAATAAAACCTATAACAAACAGTTATTTTGACACTGGCGTAAGGTTTAAGTGTCGAAATAACTGTTTGTTATGGAATCTCCTGGTGAAACTCTGTATTGTTTCATAATAAAACCTATACAACACTTTCGACTAATGGACACTTTTCTAATTCCCAGTACCAATGCTTGCTATGTCCTAACATTCCTAAATAGCATGGGTAGATTCTCAAGCCCCGAGGTCTTTGCTATTCAAAGGTTTTACTGTAGTAATAAAGAATATATATTACAAAATTTTAATGTTTTCTCAGTATTTTTACTATAACTTTCTATTATTCAGATGACTGAATCCACAGATCGAATTCACGGATTATTCACAAATTCGATCATCAGTGGTAATCACGATACCCATTACTACAAATAATAGAGAGTTAACTGTATATATAAAAGATAAGACAACATACCCTTCTTGTCTTGCAAATCTGGTTCAGGTAGCAAATGTTTCTGTAAGTCATTAATTGAACCAGGATTGACAGCTCTTAAGACATTTAGTATTGAATTAAGAGGATTCACAGGTTCAGCTTCTTTTAAGACTTTCACAGTAGGTCTATAAAATATTGCAAAATAATTATAACACTGCAGAAACATGCTAGAAATATTAAGCACTAATGAATAACCTCCATATTATCATCAAACCCTCCTGATGGGCTTGATTATGAAAATTTTATTTTTATAATCAAACTTTTTAAGTTTTAATATGTATTATGTTATTATAAATAAGAAACAGATTAATAACAAAACTAGAGATTAGTTTCGAAAAACTAATAAAAAAGAGGGACAAAGTGAAATGAAATATAGCAGAAAGTAATTTAATACTGAAAGTGGGAAATGTCTACTGTACTAACAAAAATTGCTATTAGAAGGTTGGTATTTCTAAAATTCAGGGATATAAGGCTAAAGACAACTGAAAACTTACAATCGTAGTATGGAAAGAACGCATATAACAGTATACATACTTACAATAAAGTAAATAATTTCTATAAGTTAAGAGATTAGGAAAGCTGATTTAATGCGGAATTCCACAGTAAAACCTTATCACCTGAGAATTGACATTTCATTCTTTGCTCAGAATTTCAGCTGTTAATTTTCAAATGATAAAATTGATGGAAGAAAATAAATATATGAAATAAGACAGATGCACAGACATGAAGAAACAACGTTAGTTTTGAGGTACAAAATATTAAAGGTTGGTTAAAAATCTGTTTTATGTTAACATCTATCAGTAGTCAAATTACATTCTGGTTTTTCAAAGTCAAAACTTTTGGAAAAACTTCAGTTGTTATTTTTAAATACAATTTAAAAGAAAATTACCAATTTTTACTTACATGACAACTTCAAGAACTTGAATTCCCCAATTAACAATAGTTTTGTTCAACTCCACCTACAGAAAGATATTTTCAAAATTTTAATTCAGTTTACAAGTTTTAATCACACCATTTTATAAATGAATATATTTTTCATATCTGCTTTTTAATTAGAAGTTTTTAATATATTTTAAAAATTAATTTTAGTTTATTACTTACCAAACAAAATTTCCAACAAATGGGTATAGTGACTAATATGAAATGAGCTATTTTTACATAACTTGCTTTTTTTGAAAACTTTAAAATAGATTCAAAATATTTTACTGTTAACTTCTAACTGAAATGCATGGCTGATAGATTGCTTTTTTTAATGTTATCCTGTAAGCATTGCAGCTACACATTTACTCAATTTGCATTAGTATTTTTTATTTCTAAATCATATAATGATTTGTCTGTTTGCACCATTGATTTACATAATTTTCTCCATTATTTTTATTTATTATGCAGTAAATAATTTTCAGTTACTGAAGATACCTAACTTGCTTAACCTTCCCTTCTCTTCAAATTATATAAGGGATAAAAAAAAGGGGGATTAATGATCTTAATTAGGTAAATACCTTGACATGTGAAGCAATGATCTCCTTGGTTTTTTCAATATCTGATTGTTCTTTTCCTGAAATAATATTTGTAAGGCAGCACACTCCTAAATCCTCAACAGACTGTTCTTGAGAATGTGAACGTGTGACATAATGCACAACATGCCCAACACAGTATTTGATTTCAGCTAACACTTCAATGATTCCTCCATCTACAGTGAGAAGCTAATTAAAGAATAAACTAACATTATTTTCTGCCTCCAAAATGCCTATTCCTCCATAGCTAATTCTAATACATAAGAATACATTGTTTAAAAGATGAAAAATAAATGGTTTACTAAATGCTGAAAGTAAATAATACAAGTTAAATGGAACAATCTGTACAAGGTCAGGGGAGGAGAAAAGCCAAAAGGTGGTTGGGGTTTTTTTTATGGCGCAAGGACAAGGGTCATTCTCTGCTAGGCAAAAGAATTGATGAAAATTTGCAAATGAAACTTGCTATACAAATTAAGATTCTAAAAACAATTTTGACCACAGTGGCATGTTAACTCCAGCAAAAAATTTGGCACTAGTTTACAAAATGGTAAAATTTCCATTTTGACGATTTTTTTTTTTATTCATTTTTTTCTTACTTTGATGTCAGTTTTCTACTTTTTTTAATAATACCGATTATTTCTTTATTTAAATTTAACTTCATTTTTTAGCAAACACAGGTTTTCTGGCAGTTTTCTCTTGAAAGTAGCTTTCACTGATTGTCTTGCTCTCATAACTTTTCTGATGTTATGGCGTTCATTCTCTGATGTTATAGCATCTCACCATTTGTAATATAAATATACACACAACACACACACATTTCAGTCATAATTTCTTTTTTTGTAATGCTTCTCATCGTTCACCATGACAGCATTTTTCAGTTGTAGTGAAAGGTAACATGTTTTTGACATTCACATAAAATGCAATAAAAATGATCTTTCCTCCTGATACAGTTGAAGTTCCCGACATTTGAAGATAGGCGAGTTTTGTTTCTTTTTAATTTTGCTACATTTACGAATCAGATTCCGGGGGTAGGGGGAGGTCATGATTATGTTATGTTTTTAGTAAATGAGGGGTGTGGGCAGTGGCATAACGGAAAATCTCACCCCCCCCCAATAGTTTTTTTGGGACCTCTTTTATGAAAATTAATTTGTATATGCATATAAACATACACATATATATGTATGTAATAGTGTTGTGTCTTCTATAAGAAATTGACCAGTGACGCATTCCAATATTTTAAACAGAACATATGTCTATTAGTCACCGTTTCATGACGTAGGGTTCTGACGCAAAGCGTATACTGTAAATTCAAAACTCGTCCAGATTTTATAATTTTTTGATATTGATTTCAGTTTTAAAGGCAATGAAAACAGCTAACATAACTAAGCGTAATGAGTTTGCCACAGTTGGAAACCGTTCATTTTATTTTATACTTTACCTAAAGATTAAAATAAAATCATTATTAATTAACAAACATGATATTTTCTTTACTTATAAATTTTATGGAAAATAAATGAAGACAAAAGGGGGGGCCCAGCATTGCGGGGGTTATCAGTATGCCACTGGGTGTAGGGGTGCCCCCCCCCACAAGACATACACTGATTCAGGAAAAATGAGTAAAAAAAAGGGTCATTGAAACATTTCATCATTTGCCATGTTTATAAATTTAACAGATTGTGGGGTCATGATTACCTGATGTTTTTAGTAAGCAGGGGGTGTGGGAGACACCCCCTCTACAAGGCATCATGTACTGATTTAGATAAAGTAGTGTGTCAAAAAAGCATCTCTGAAACATCTCATCATTACAGACATTTACCACCACAACTGTTAGTGTCTAATGAAAAATTTTGAAAGCTACATTTAGAATAGGAAAAAATGTACAAATGGCTTGATCGCAGGTGGTAACGAAAAGGGTTGCGAGATAAAGGCCTATTATACAAATTTACGGCCTGGGCCCTTTCCAGATGGAGACGTCAATGTGTCGTTTGTACTTCAAATGTGAAAAGATAAATGGACACACATTTCTTGCAAAAAGTGTAACATCGGTATCTGCCTAAATTGTTTCAAAACTTTCCATAGTACAAGCTGAATAACGTACCGCTTTAAATCCTGCGTTTTTTTTATAATATTCATAGGATGTCATTCTTAAATAATTTTATATTATAATAATATATATTAAATTAAATATGTTCCCAGTTTTCTTTTTTGTATTTTTGTGATGATACAATGTGAGTTTTGTTTACATTTTTCTTTCTTTATTGACTGTTTTTCCATGTATATTATGTGTGAAAACAGTGTATATTATGTACATGAAAGTGCTAAAGACTGCTATTTTTACATATGGGAACGTTCAAGCATTATATAAGTAAGCACTTTTGAGGGAGGGGGGGGGGGGGCAATTGTACTTATTTTCCCATGTTAGCAAATGTTAATTTTTGTTTATTGTGGGGGTGGGTATAAAATGGCCGAAATATTACGTACATAATACTTGAACTCTCCCTATTTAAAAATTTAAAAACTTTACCTGTAATGAATACAGATTGATTCTGAATATGTGGATTGCTATTCTCCAATGGCATTTGTGGAAATTGATATAATTACAAATAGTATAAATAATACAGATAAACGTATTAGAAAATATAGATAGCAGGGTTGGCAAGTTTCTGCCAGAGTGGTTAAAACCAGCGTGGCAATAACCGGCAGAAACCCAGAAAATAATTATTTCATGCGTTAAAAACTTATCAGAATACCCCAAATTGCAAAAGGGAATGCATTTTATTTAAAGTAAAATAAGTTTAGTTACGATGTTTTTAGCATTTATTCAAAGTTTACATCATAGCAAATTCTATATATTTATTCTATAATTTTTCATAGCAGTCTATAATAAAATATCAGTTTTGGTGCGATTTCCTAATTCAAATAATTTCTTAATTTATTATGAATAGACGAAAAGCGTTACAGAAGCATTTTTCCAAGCCCACCAATACTGCAGGCAATATTATCACTGAGTGAACAAGGGTTAC
>QLNU02014232.1:0-14892 GCA_006491805.2 Dysdera silvatica | reverse complement strand
ATAAAGGCAATTTCCCCTTCAGGATAAAACTGTTTCTTCCAAATGCACTCCAGCCAAGTTTAATACGTCTGTTGAGTTCTTTCATAATGTTGCCATCCATTGAAATCAGCTGGCCAAGGTAAATATATGAATCAGCAATTTCTAGCTCAGTGTTGTCAACTTGTATTTTTGTTTCCTCTACAAAATTATTGAACATGATCTTAGTTTTTTGTAGGTTCATCTTGAGTCCAACTTCTTTACTTCTAGTTGAGAGCTCCTGTACCATGTCTTGGAGTTCTGATGGGTTCGTTGAAAAAATAACAATGTCATCAGCAAACCGCAAATGATTTAAATATTCACCATTTATTTTTATTCCCTTGTTATTCCAATTTATCTGCTGAAAAATCATCTGTAAAGCTGAAGTAAAAAGTTTTGGAGAAATGGTATCTCCCTGCCTCACACCTTTACCAATTTTGATAGCTTCGGTATCTTTATGTAACCGAAATTTTGCACTTGCATTTTTATACACACGTTTCAATATGTCAATGTACACATCATCAATGTCTGTTGATCTTAATATATATATATACTAAAATAAATAGTGATATGGGCCAGGAGATTTTGATTTGCGTTTTGTTACTATCATACTAATTTTCTTTCTTCTCCCCCCCCCTTTTTTTTTCTTTCTTCACCATTTTTCATGTCCTACACTGTTGCTTACCAAACGCCTAATGTCAATTCAAACTATTACACTCCAAATACATTACAATGCACAGCTTCGGCAGACAACAAACTACTTCCTCTCCACATAAATGCACGCAGTCTTCTAAACAAATTGCCTTTAGTAGGAAACTTTCTACACATAATCAATCCTAAAGTAGACATAATCTCGATCACAGAGACTTGGTTACTCCATCAATACCCTCTTCCGTTATCGGACTATCAACAGATATCAATTGGAAGAGAGCTAATCAGAGGAGGAGGAGTCACTGTATATGTACACAATTCTCATGAAATTTTAACCCATCACCAATGGACCGGCATTTTCCCCCGCCATAGAAGTTATAACTTTCTCAGTATATAATACTTACATAGCCACTAAATATAGACCACCATCTGGAAATATAATAGAATTCCTGTATTATTTACATAACGTACTAACATATAACCAGTTCAATGTTTAAACTACTAATATTGGGTGATTTAAATATTGATACTACACCTAACAACAGTACATCGTATCATCATTCACATTTCAATGCTTTAAAAGACCTAATACTTTTATTTGGATTTGATTTTTTTTATAAATAGCCCAACTAGAATAACAGACTGTTCCCAAAGCATAATCGACCATTGCACAACAAATATAAGCGGTCCACACTGTGGAATTTTATCATATCATATTAGTGATCATCTGCCAATTTTCTCTTTTTTTTTCAGAGTCTCTCAAAAGGTTAAAAAACATTCTAAATATATTATTTATTTAAGAGACTTCTCTGAACATAATTTAACTATATTCAAAACTAAACTACTTGATGAAGAGTGGATAGGCATACTTTCATCTAATAATGCAGCCTCAGCCTACGCTCCTTTATTACTAAATTTATGGAAAATTACGAAAACGCTCTGCCAATAAAAAAGGATATCACATTATAAGCGAGTCAGAAAACCTCGGATTACAAGTACCATCCTTAGAGAGATTAAAATTAAGAACATACTATTCCATAAATTCTTAAAAAGCAAATCTACTGTTAACTATAATTCATTCAAGGCCTTCCGCAATATTTTAAACAAAAAAATTAAACAAGCTAGAAAATCTTATCGTCACCATTTCTGTGAATCCTCTGATAGTAGAAGAACATGGGCCAAAACTAATGAACTGATGCGAAGGCAGAAATTGCATTGTAACTCAGAAATCAAACTAACAACATCAACTCATACTTTAACAAATACAAAACAAATTTGTGATGTATTTAACGATTATTTTATCAACTTCCCTTACTCACTCTCTGAAACAAATCCTAGCCATTGTGGATACACATGCAATTACCATGACTATAATATCACTAATTCATTATATCTTCACGAAATAACTCATACGGAAACGTTTAAGATTATCATGAATCTAGATATTAATAAAAGACCAGGACTCGATGACATTCATCCCGCTCCGGTTAGATATGTAGCCAATGAAATAATTATTCCCTTAACTTATACCTTAAAATCTCATATTCTGCTACGGGGACATCCCTATTGAATTCAAAACATCTCGAATCATCCCAATTTTCAAAAAAGGTTCTAAATCTGATGTTTCCAATTATCGATCTATCTCAATTCTCCCAGTTTTTACAAAAATATTTGGGAAATTGCTTTATAACAGATTACATGAATTCTTGGAGGCTAATAGAATAATTCATGACAATCAATACGGTTTCAGGAAAAATAGATCAACTGCACATGCCCTGTTGACAGCTACTGACTTCATATACTAATCATTAGATCAAAAAGAGTCGGTCGTTGGGTTTGTTTTACTAGTCCAAAGCGTTTGAAACTATAAATCATGAAAATCAATTCAATGGCTTTACAATGCCGCTATTAGAGGTAATCAAAATGAGTTATTCAGAAACTATCTAACCAACAGAACTCAATATGTTAAGATTAATAAGTATTACTTAGATGCCCTGCAACTACTATGTGGAGTCCCCCAGGGCTCCACATTGCGACCCTTACTTTTTATTTTTTATACAAATGATTTGTTTTTCACTCCAACACAATCGCAAATCATATTCTTTGCCGATGATACTAGCCTCTTCTTCCGTAAAAAGGATCATAATGAACTTTTTTTCATAGTCCAAATGATATAAAAAAGTTCAACTTGTATTTTATCAACAACCACTTAACACTCAATACTAATAAAACTAAATGTCTTTTATATACAGATTCTAAAAGCATACATAACACCTCCAATACTCACTAAATATCGGAAATGACTCTGTGCAACTATCTAGTCAAACTAAATTTAAAATGTTACATTACAGTCCAACTTAAAATGGGATGATCACATAAACAATACTTGCTCTATGGTCAGTAGAATCATCGGTATCGTGTGTAGGATAGGCTATCTTCTCCCCATTCACAGACTCGTTGACATGTATTATTCTTTTTTCTTTTCTCACGTATTCTACTGTCACTTAATAATGGGATTCACTACAAAAAACAATACACGCAGACTCCAAATACTACAAAACGAATTTCTCAACTTAATAAAACTAAAACTTACGTCACAACTTTCTAACTCTGAAATAATGTGTAAATATAATATTTTACCGATAAATAAATTATTGAGCTACAAACTTGCTCTTATCATGTTCAATAATTTAAGACGGGACACTGGCTCCTTTTATTTCGATATTCAACTACCACAACATCGTTATACAACCTCATCTAGCTCTAACTACAGATCTTATCGTACAATAATTGTGTTTGCTTGTAGACAAATGGGATATGCTGGTCCAAAAATATAGAATTCTCTTCCACGTTCAACTAAATCCACTATCTTAAGTTTAAAATTCAAGAATGATGTGCGGAAATTCCTTATTACGCATTAAATACTAATCAATATTTGAATTTCCCTATCTTCTCATATCTAGTTTTATTCAACGACTTATAATAAACTTTCTGAAGCACCTGTGCATCTCTGAATTAATTCTTCACCATTGTTTCTTTTTCTCATGTGTGACGTTTTGTGTATATCGCGCTAATTGCAGTCTAAATCTTACTCTCGGGCAATATGGGCTCTATCAGACCCTCGTCATTACCCATCACTGCATAGGTGGTTATAAAATATGTTCATTATTGTCATATCAAGATCAATGTATAGTTGCTTTACCATGTTCATTTGAATTTACTATTATTATTGTTCATTAATCATCCAGAATACAGTTGTTAAAAAAAAGTTAGCGAGCTATTACTGATAGAAGGTTATTACATGTCACAATCATAATACACTTTTGCTATATATATATATATATATATATATATATAAAAAGGGTAGTGATTACAGAATATATACCTAAGTTTATATTTTAAATTGAAAAACAAATTTACATTACGTTTTTAACGCTATTCATAAATACTGGGGACCTTCATGATGGGGAGAAAGGTCGGTTTTTATAGCTACGCCTAAGATAAAACCAGATTTTTTCTTATGTCAGAAAAAAAAAAGAGACGCCGTCCTGGCCCGGAATAGAGCATGGGACACTCCGTACGAGCCAGAGTATCTTAACGTGTTGGCAGCAAGGACGTGGGAACGATGATCCTGTTTCCTACATATGTTTTGTTGTTGTAAGGGAGCTACAAAAAACATTAAGAAGCTACAAAATCATGATGTGTAACTTAATGTGTTGGCCATTTAGCAACTATTAAACTTGAGAATAATATTAATAATATATTAAAAAGAGAGAGGTCGTTGTCGATAAAATCAAACCAAATTCACAGAAGCATGGGTACTGAAGATGATTACTAACATAGTTTTTCAAAGTTGTTCAAAGTAATATTTTAACTAATAAATTTATATAATAACCTACAAGTTGTTTTTGCGTTTTTACAAACACACTCTCGCACTTGTTGATGAAAAGAAGAAAAAAACCTTTGCCAAAATTCGTATATGGCTTCTCTACAGAAATTAAATACATGCATCAATCTATGATTCGTCTTGCTCAATATCAGTTTCCAAAAAACGAGGCCATAAATCAACATAAAAATATTTTTTCATAGTCTAATGGAATTAAAATATTGTTGTCCTTAACATCACATTTATAAAGCGATGTGAAATTGAGGACACCGAAGTGTTAAATACGATTTATATAATACCTAATTATCTGAAGAAAATTATTTTATCAGCCTATTGTTTCCTGCTCTCGTCCATTTCTAACTTAATTATGCAAAATTGCAAAATAAAATTTTGTAATTTTAAAACTAATTGCTGTAGCATCATAAGTTTTTCACCACAGATGTACGAGTAATTCTAAAAATTATTGTTAAGTGGAATAAAATTATATCTGTCTATTTCTTCCTCGTTTACTTTCATGAATTAAAATAAAAGGCTCTAATTTTAACTAAAAGTTTTTGGCAGACTAAAATACACCCGCTTGAATTAAACCCAGTAAAACCTGCAAGCTTGCATCATAATACAGAAAACCATTTATTCAAATGCCATATCGAGATATAACCGAAAATAAACCGCATATGTCTTAGTTCAGCAGCTCACACATAACATACAGAGTGTTGTAAACATCGTTAAAATAGAAGAAAAGGGTTCCAATTTAAGCAAGAAATCTCTCTTACGCTAAAATTAAAGTACTTGATTTAACTAGGCAAAAACCAAGAAGCGTTTGCCATAACGGAGTAAACCTTTTTTCAAATCTAATATTAAAACTGATTTCCAAGACGCACATATCTTAGTCTAGTATCACAGTGTACATAGCATATTGTAAACGTAGGCTATAAGTTACTGAGTTATTGGTTTCAAACTAGCCAGAAAAATAACCGCCTTCTTTAATGATTTCCAGACGTAAACACCAGACGTAAAAAATCTTCATCTTAAAAAAAGAATTAAGTTCGTTGCGACATTTATGCATCATTTTCTTCCTTATAATGTTAACAACTTAAAGAAATTTTGATGAGAAAAAAGACAACTCACTTTTTTAGGTTGATACCGTTTGAATTTTTCACATGACTTTAACCGATTTCTTGACAAGTTATCTTTAAATGATAGATTATTTTGAAATTTTGTTGACGAACTAGTGCCGTCATCACGCTTACTTTATCAATATATTATTTTACTGACAGCAAAATGGCATTACAGTGTTTCCCTTTTGACGTGGTTTTATGTACCACTCAGCCGTCGGGAAGAGATACGTTTCATTTCGTGAATATTTTTGTTTCCGAAGTGATAAGAACTTGAGCTCAAGTCAAGTATTTAGTTAAATGCCAGGGATTTTAAACTTGGTTGCAGCATTATACGACATTTCCTTTCAATAAGGCACCTCCACTGGATGCCATCCATTGAAATCAGTTGGCCAAGGTAAATGTATGAATCAGAAATTTTTGGCTCAATGTTTTCAACCTGTATTTTTGTTTCCTCTACGAAATTATTGAACATGATCTTAGTTTTTTGTAGGTTCATCTTGAGTCCAACTTCTTCACTTCTAGTTGCGAGCTCTTGTACCATGTCTTGGAGTTCCAATGGGTCCGTTGAAAAAATAACAATGTCATCAGCAAACCGCAGATGATTTAAATATTCACCATTTATTTTTATTCCCTTGTTATTCCAATTTATCAGCTGAAAAATCATCTGTAAAGCAGAAGTAAAAAGTTTTGGAGAAATGGTATCTCCCTGCCTCACACCTTTACCAATTTTGATAGTTTTGGTATCTTTATGTAACCGAAATTTTGCACTTGCATTTTTATACACACGTTTCAATATATCAATGTACACATCCTCGATGTCTGCTGATCTTAATATATATATATATATACCAAAATAAATAGTGATATGGGCCAGGAGATTTTGATTTTCGTTTTGTTACTATCATACTAATTTTCTTTCTTCCCCCCTTTTTTTGTCTTCCTCCTTTCACCATTTTTCATGTCCGACACTGTTGATTACCAAACGCCTAATGACAACTCAAACTATTACACCCAATACTTTACAATGCACAGCTTCCTATAGCAGGTAACAAGCTAATTGGTCGGTAATTTTTTAAATCCTCTTTATCACCTTTTTTATGCAAAAGAATTACTGTTGCAGAATCCCATTGGTTTGGTATGTTACCGCTGTTAAGACATTTGGTAAAGAATTTTGCAAGTATGTCTTCTACATATTCTCCAGCTTCTTTTAGGATATCTAATGTAATACCATCATCACCAGGGGCTCTTCCTTTCTTCATATTTTTTATTGCAAATGAAACTTCTTCTTTTAAGATTTTAGGAGCTGTTCCTTCGACTATTTCAATGTCTTCGTTTAATCCACTGTTACTTTCGTATAGATTTTTGTAGAATTCTTCAACTCTTCTAAGTATTTCTTCCCTATTTCTTGTTACGGTGCCATCCTCTCCTTTTAATGCAATGATGTGTTTCTTCCCAACAGATAAACTTCCTTTAACAACCCTAAGGCTCTTGTTGCTTTCAATGGCCTTCCTTACTAACTCACAATTGAATTTTCTTATATCTTCTTTCATGCTTTTGCGCAGAGTTTTACAAAGTTCTATGTACTCAATCCTGGAACTGGTATTTTGATTGTCCACCTTCATATCTCTTCGCCTTTTCATGAGCTGTTTCGTCTTCTCAGATAATTTGCTATTGTGCTTTTTACAGGTTACACCACCAATTTCCCCAGCAGTTTCAACTATTGTCTTAACAATGTTTTCATTTGCTTCTGAGATATCAACTTCTTCAATAAGTCCTTCCAGTGCAGAAAAGCGATTTTTTAATTCCAACTTGAATGCCTCGGTATTTACTTTCAGTTTCATTAGATCCACCCTCTTACTTACTTGTTTCCTAATGAGCTTCTGTCGTTCTAATTTAGTATTTAAGTGCACTTTACATCTCACCATTCGATGATCACTTCCAGTATTAAATCTGTTCAGTACGCTGCAATCTTCAATAATTGATTTCTTGTTTGCCAGGATATAGTCAATTTCGCTGGTTCCTCCATTGGGGTGTTTCCATGTCCATTTTCTTTGCGGTTTCTTCTTAAAAAATGAATTCATGATGCTAAGATTTTCAGCTTCTGCAAATTCGATGAGTTGATCGCCACGTTCATTCCTTTCCCCATATCCGTATTTACCAACCGATGTCTCTCCTTGTTCCTGTTGTCCAATTCTTGCATTGAAATCCCCCATGATGAGCTTGATATGTTGTTTCCCTTTGGTGTGTAACTCTTTGATTTCTTCATAAAATTCTTCAACCTCTTCGTCGGTATGGCTTGATGTTGGTGCATATACCTGTACTATTTGAAGTTGGTATCGCTGGGTTAGTTGAACAACAAGCCTCGCTGCTCGATCTGATGTACTTTCAACTTCCAGAAGACAGTCT
Organism: Dysdera silvatica; assembly: GCA_006491805.2. Taxonomy (NCBI): domain Eukaryota; kingdom Metazoa; phylum Arthropoda; class Arachnida; order Araneae; family Dysderidae; genus Dysdera; species Dysdera silvatica. The sequence continues at coordinate 6,816 of QLNU02014232.1, read as the reverse complement.
TTAATTCTTTTGTTGATTAAGAAGCCAACACCACTTGTTCTTCCAGTTTCCGTTCCTCTATAATAAAACAAATGTCCACTTTTAAGTTCCACCAACTCTTCACCTTTTCTTCTAACTTCACTGAGTCCTACAATGTCCCATTTGATCTTGTCTAGTTCCTCTTCCAATTCCTGAAGTTTTGCTTCAGAAGCAAGGGATCGTCCATTATACGTTGCCAAGGTCAATAACAAACGGCAGCCTGGGCCATTCCAGTGATTCTTAGCACCCCCTGCTTTCATGCCACACTGACCGCTGCCTTGATCAGGAGCACTCCAGCACCTGGAGACTAGGGGCCATGGTTTCTGGTGTGTCAACATAATGGAGGAATTAGCCATAATTTCACCACGCTGGCTAGACGGGTTGGTGAATTAGCCCTCCCCTTCCGCCTTTCTATCCGTGCAGCAAATATTAATTTGCCACATAAATAGAAAGCTCAGCCTGCACCACTTGAAGGCGGGGTAGGACACTAGGTTACTGGCCCGGCCGGTTCCACACATCGTCACATACGTTCAGCGTGTGGGTCTCCTTCCAGTTAGATACCAGCAACCCTTTTGCAGGCCATATATATATATATATAGCATTTATCTGTAATTTTCGTTTGTACACAGCACTGATTTTTTCTAGGAGGAGCTAAGCCATACTTAACCCTCCTAAATGTTTACAGCTCAAAAAAAATGTTTACAGCTCAAAATATACATTAACGTGGTACGTAAGTTTGTTAATCACTATGCCTCGAGGATTACCCAGGGTTCCCTCGCGGAACCCTGATTGAGAAACCCAGGAATAAACATAAGCGTGGCTAGAGGTAGCTTTGACCTCTAGAAAAATATAGTTTCTTCCGAGAAAAAAGATGCTACAAATGAATGATATGTGCTGAGCATTGGGCTAGAAGATATATATCCTCGAAAGCTTTCTATTCTATTTAATGAGACTGAAGAAACTTTAGAAAATCACAGATTAGAATTTTATTTAAAATTTTTGGAGTTAAAGTTACAGGAAAATACGCATTATATGGAATACGAGCTGAAGATATTAGGTATATTTATCTCAAAGATATTTATATTAAATTACAATTAATATCTTATACAAACTAGTCTGTTACTATGGAGTTTGTTTTTTTTAAATATTGTAATAAGTTGATTAGTTTATATACATAATTTATATTCTTAGTACATACATAAAAGATATCATAAGTATATAAGATCTCTCCTTCTCTCAATTGTTTTTAAAACTACAGTAATCATTATTATAATTAATAATTATGATAATGACTATTATAGTAATAATAATTCTTGATAATATAAATCTTGTAATATGAGTATTTGACAATCCGAGTTTTCCGCGTCGATCTAATCCACGCTTTTTTTCAATTACCCAAAATTTTTCAAGATTTTCATTTTAAATAAATAACCGAATTAACTTTTTTAAATCAAAACTAAATGTATATGCCCGTATATTTAATAAAAAATTTAATAAACGCAATTATTGATTACAAAAGCATTGGTATTTTTATTTCTCATAAACCGAAGCGGTGGCCCCAGTCCACCTTTCCACTAATTACTGACACTTCACTGCAACTCTATATGAAAGCATTTTGATCAGTTTTCTGTTTGTGAATTTTATTTTTAAATTTTAATCTAGTAAGATTTTGGACCCTTCTGGCAAGTTGCCACGGGAAGATTTGGCACTAATTGAAAAAATGATCTTACTGGACTGAATTAAATGGCAGGAAATACGCCGGATATCATGAAATTTGTTGTTGAAAGACGTTGTTTGATACTTTGCGTAGAAAAACAACGAAAGCATCACATTATCTGTACTATGTCTGTTGTTTTGCCTACTTACAATAAAAGGAACCGGGCAGAGTAGACTGAATAAATTCCTTCGCCAATTACTCTCAGAAACTAAGAGTATTTTTATCGTAAATACGTGTATATTTGCTCAAATATTATTTCCTGTAATTTACTGTATAATTTATTTTAATAGGATCAAATAAGACCTTAAGAACAATAGACGAAACATGTGACGTCATATACCTCAAATCAGCTGGTTCTTGACATGAGCTAACTAACCAGTAACGAGACTCCTTCAGGGACAACAGAAAGGAGGGGGGTGATTCGAGGTCAGGTATTTTGGAAGTTGGAAGAAGCGGGGGAGCTGGCAGCCCAGTGGCGCAATTGGTTAGCGTGCGGTACTTTAAGTCAGTACTTGTGAGGAATTCCGAGGTTGTGAGTTCGATCCTCACCTGAGGCCGAGTTTTTTATTCCTATAATATTTCCTTGTATCTACTAAAAAATTTAAAACGCATAGGTTATAATGTAAATATTCTCACATAAAAAAAACCTTAGGAAATGTTATGTAGAATCCGAGTTCATTTATACTGACAGTAGTTATTTTTCTTACAGTATGTCCCTTTTCTCTATATAGACAAACCTTAGTTTCCATGTGTTGCAAACAATCTGGTGATAAAACGAAATATCACTATCAGTAACAAATTAAGTAATACTGGGTGGTTACGTGAGATATATCTATTGATAATAAATAGAGATACACGTAACCATTAAACGTACCCGTTTATCTCAACATGATGATTTAAACATTGGCGTGAAGACAACACGATATAATAAGGTCAATAGATACAGCAAATAATACTGTCACCATAAACGTGCAGTATTCAAAATTATTCGGCGGGTCCGAGCACATATTATGGGCATTTACATATTACGGTATATGTAAAATCGCAATTTATTTCAAATTATTGGGGAGCTCAGGTCCCACGGTCCCATATAATTCTACGCCTATGACTATCACTCTATCCTCAGATGAGCAGATTTTACACCATGATCGATGTAACAAATTCTTTAATTTTCAAATTTGTTAATTTCAAATTTTATTTGTTTGTTTCAAATTTTAAAATCTGTCGTAAAAAATTGTGTTTTATGACGGTTGTTTGCAACATGTCGAAATTAGGGTTTGTGTTTCTATGGAAAAGGACATGTTGCAAAAGAAATAACGAACTTGGATTCCACATAACTTGACCACAGGGTATTTTCTTATGCGCCTTTAATTTTTTTTATGTGAGAGTATTCACTCTATTATGTGTCATAATTTTTTTTAGTACATACTTAAAAAAAAACTCTTTCCCAGGTGAGGATCGAACTCACAGCCTCGTCATTGCTCACAACCACTGACTTACAAGGGAACCCCTTTTGCTGTTCACTGCACTTTGAGATCAGACCTATGGAAGATGATAATGCTTGACTTTCTGATCACGAATGTGAATTATCTGTCTTCTAAAATAATATCACAATTTTTGATGAATGTTTGAAGTCCAAAAATGACACTTTTTTTCGCCAGGTTTGATATTTTTTAATCGCACTGTATGAGAGCAAAAACAGGTTTGAAGTCGGTAAGATGATGAAAGATCATCGTATTTAATGGATAAAAATAAAAAATTATGTCTCAGCTAATTTAAATAGTATAAAAAAAATTAATATGAAAAATGAACTTTTAGCATAGATATTTGGCGAATTTGGCGACAATTTTGAAGAGTCGGCAGGACATTTAAGTTTCGCATTCCACTAGCTATATAAACTCGTCCGCAAGTATAACGTCAATATAGTTGTACGAGTTTCCAATTGTGAGAAAATGAAAAATATAATGAACATAATTGAATGCGTTCTGTATTTTGTCGTTAATAAATACGACATGCTTCCGTCGTTAATAACTGACCAAGAAAGAACTTGAGGACAGTCGGGAAGTGTTGTCGAAAATCGAAAACATAATTTTAATAACAATATCAGTGAAAATATTAGTTTAGATTTTGAATTGTGATTTCCGCATCGACGAAGAAAGTGATATTAGTATAGTTGGTGATGAATATTATAACTGTACTGTAAAGGGCGATCAATTGGCAAATGAATTCAGTTTAGAAAATATGCAAACAATTGTTCAGTATTTTGACAGTTGTAAAAAAAATAAATTCCAAAAAACAAACAGGAGATATCCAACAGTAAAATACCCTACTTATATTTCGAGGTTCAGAAAATATATATCAAATATGGGCACAAATATAGAAAAGTATAAAATAATAAAAAATGAAATGTTAGCCAGATTTACAAAAGTTATGGAAAATTATTTACCTGTTCATGATATAGATTTGAAAAGATGGGCGATTCTGAAATCCCAAGAGTTAGGATTTGAGGATTTTAAATGTTCTGATAATTTTAAGAGCCAAAACAAAATAGTTGTGCAGAAAGTAACAAAATACATCACTCAAATATACACCCAGAATATGGGTAATATAGAAGATAGTGCCATAGAATTTATTTTGCATACGAGAAATGTTACTGCTAATATTATAATCCCCCAACAGATTTTTAACTCTGATCAAAGTGGTTTTAATTATTTTCTTCCAAATTAAAGGCAGCTATCGCATAAAGGTGAAAAACGGGCATTTTCCTTAATAGGGTCTGATTTTGGCAGAACACATTCATATACAATAATGACAATAATACCAATGAATGGGGAACTGACACGGAAAATGTTACTTAGAGAAGCTGCGGGAAGATTTGGCCCGACTGTCAAAAATAATTTATTTCAATCTCTAAACTTATATATTACATGCTCCAAGTCGGGAAAATTGACAAAATCAAAATGAAAGAGTGGGTAGAATGTTGTATGAAACCCATCCCTTGTTCCATCCTGTGTTTTACTAAACTCATGAACAGGTAGTACAGACCCAAACACTTATAAAGATTTTCCGGAAAATTGTATATCCTTGCAAATACCCCCCAAAACAACATCCCTCATACAACCGCTGGATGTTTATTTCTTTCGACAATATAAAAAATTTGTAAAAAACTAACCAATGGAATAGCACTCGATGAAATGGATATTGACATACGACATTCAAATGAGATAATGAAAATGCATTCTTTGGTTTACAATCAATTACAGTCTAAAAAATATCGCCCTATGTTACAATATGCTTGGTTTAGGTGCTGTTATAGCGATCATGATACCGGAAAATTAAAAAATGTTGAGGAAATTTCTTTTGAAATTGAATACAACAATTGTAGCCGAGATAATTGCAAAATTCTATTATTCTTAAAATGTGCTCACTGGCATCAATTGCTTTACTTCACTCTTTTTTTTTGTACTGTATCACTTTCACGACTTTCCTGAGATGTACACAGTTTAATTTTTCTCATTTTTAAATGAAGAGCATAATTCAACGATTAATCCACAATTTATGGTTAAATAACTTCATGAAATGAAGTACATTTCATGAAATTTTGTTCACATTTTTTCTAATTACAATAAATGCATTTTCAAATAGCCTACTATTAAGTTTTGTTCACAATTTTTTTTAAATTCCATGGTTGCAACAGCATGTGATATGCAATGACCACATCCAGGTTGGGTAAATATAGCAACTTTTCGTTATTCATACACATCATTTATTCATACTCATATATTCATACATCTCATATATATATAGATACTCATATATTCATACATCTCATATATATATAGATACTCATATATTCATACATCTCATATATGAATACCCATATTCATTCATTCATTCATACATTTCATTTATTCATACTTATGTATGCATGCTTATATATATATATTCATGTGTTTCTTTTCCTTATGAGATAATATTTTGGAAAAAAGAAATGTAAAAGAAACTTTACATGGGCTGCAATAATATGAAATAACTACTTCAAACGAAAATCTGGCGTAGCCTTCAAAATTGTTACCAAATTTGCCAAATATCTGTGCTAAAAGTTCATTTTTCATATTAATTTTTTACATGGTTTGAATTAGCTGATATATAATTTTTTATTTTTATCCGTAAAATACGATGATCCATCATAATTTTACAGACTTCAAACTTGTTTTTACTCGCAGACAGTGCGATTAAAAAATACCAAATCTTGTGAAAAAAAAAGTGTCATTTTTGGACTTCAAATATTCATAAAAAATTATCATATCATTTTAGCAGACAAATGATTACATATATTCGTGATCAGGAAGTTGAGCACTATCATTTCCTATAGGTCCTATCTCTCTAAATGCAGTGAACAGCGAAAGGTGTTCCCTTGTAAGTAAAAAAAAAATCAAACCATAAGGACAATAATTAATTCAAAACAACTAAAATAATTCATTTTAAGCAATAGCTTAACATTTAGTACTCTTCTTGAATTTCTAATTTTAATTTGGCATATTTAATTTAAGATTGAGTTGAATTTTTTCCCCTTCTAAAACGAGGTTTTATAACCAGTTTCCAAGGAAATTTAACATTCTGTGATAAACCATGACTGATCAAAATAGTGTCAATAAATATAATTTTTATGCAGTGGCTTTGTAAGACAAGAAAATTGTTTTAAGGGGTTGGGTTCCGGACATGACTGAAGAGCACTGACCTGTAAGTATGGGTCACTAGGGGTGGCACTGGTTATGTTAAACTGTAAAAGAATCGAATTGTAGTGATATGTTTTTAGTACTTTTATTATAGTAGTTCTCTGAATGGTCTTCATTGAACTTTCTGAGTTCATGTAATTGAACAGAAACTGTAAATATTGTAACTATACTGGATAAGAATTTTATGCATAGTAAATGAGATTATTATTATCTGTTCTTTTAATTGATACAGGATTGCTTTCTACTTGATGGTGGTTCAAATGGCTTATTTGTGTGGGTAGGAAAGAGTGCCAGCAAAAATGAGAGAGTCCAGGCGATGAATCTCGCAGACGTAAGTAACAA
>QLNU02014231.1:0-12119 GCA_006491805.2 Dysdera silvatica | reverse complement strand
GAAAGTTTTCCTATATACTTCTTTGATATACTCATGTACATGTAAAACCATGGGATAAAAATTGTAAAATTTAATTGTCATATACATATATATATTTTTTTTAATTTTATTTATTTACTTATCGTTTATTAATTTTTTTTTTCTGTGTATGATTATTTATTACAATAAACGTTCTGGAAATTAGCCTTCTAACAGTTCTTAAAAGCAGTTTCAAAAGGGAAAATAAAGTGTCATATTCAAAATTTTACCTTGTATATGCACGACTGGAGACCTTTTCTATTGGGCTTTTCTTTGAGATTTATGATAGTTAATTTGGGCAATTATCACATTCGTTAGCCTCATTTTTTTTCTTGGATGTTTTCTAAATCATTTTCTGTTTCGAAAAGACGAGATTTTTGGGGCTTAAACACTTGATTCTGTTTAAAGCATTACTTAGTATTTTCCTTTTTTATAGCCTTTGACTTGTTGGTGTTAATTCTTGTAAATTGCCCGAAGGTAAGTTAAGACTGGGCACGGCAGATGATTTTTAAGAGTTTTTTCTTTGGTAAACTGAGCAAATGATTCATCATAGCATCTTGATAATCTAAACTCTTAAAATGTTCACTACAAATTCTAACGTTTTTTGTATTCAAAACATCTGCTGTGCGATATCGTTTAATCCCGCATTTTAATTCGGTCAGATTATTCAGGAGACCACGATGAAATAAAATATTTTTCCCTTCATGTTTTTACTGGTATTAGGATATGTAGCTACAGCGCAAAACGCCATTTAAAAAAAATAAATATTTTCTGTACTTACAAAATGATTGAATTGTTTCATGAAATACGTGCCATAGTTGTGTATAATTATATAATATTTTTTTTAATTATGTAATACTGTGTATATAGATTGTATATGTAACGTTATAGGTATAACCTAGAGGCAAGGGGGGCACATGCCCCCCTCACTTTCTTTAGAACAGGGGGAAAATCGTATTTTTCCACCCACTTTTGGGTTTTTGTTTTCTGCCCCCCTCCTCCCAGTTTGCGTTATATGTAACCCTCAAACTACACCTATGTATAACATTATATACACAACTACCTTTAAAAATTCTTCATGAAAAGTGTGCGAAAACAGAAACAAGCAAGCACGCAAATGAATGCGCATTCGCATCGGTTTCAACCAGGAGTCATTCAAGCTACGTCACTCAACTTAGCTCCGCCCACTTCGGTGCCAAGTCGGCACGCGTTAGATCAAAGGAATGAACTCCCCTGGTCGGACGACGACGGCGACCAGCTTGTTTTTAATGAATTGACTACTTTTTAACATAACAAAAAGTATTAACACACACACACAAAAAGTGTAATTATATTTAACAATGTACAGTCAAATCCCGCTTTAACGAACCTGGCTTATAACGAATTTTTTGATTTCATCCAATTTCATCTACCTGTAACGCTAGTTTATACGGCTATAGCGAACCTCCAAACTCGAAGGAATATGACAGATGCTTTAACCCCATGGAGTTTAGAGGGCTGTGGAGAGGGTATTCTGGGAGTGAATGGAGGCAGCATGGGCACACGGGGCGTGGCCTGATTTAAACATGACGGCAGTTGTTTACCCAACATCCTATGCGGAACTTTTAAGTTTGGATCACGTTTTGACACTATGTCAGACCTGGCATAATGTCAAAATGGATCACTGGGCGTAAGATTAAGTCAATGTCCATAGAGCATCATGTTAATTGAAATTGGGGTTCATTGGAATATAAACACTTCCAAGGAGATGTTTATTTTGCTTTTATTAAGTGGCAGGTCTACTGTGGCTGCAAAATTATGCTAAAGATGCTATATATTATGTAGCCGTAGATCGACTCACTGCGAGCACTCAGTGGACCGTACATAATAGGCACAGTTTTTGAAACGAAAATTTATTCGGCTTTCATGCTATCAAAATTTGCTCTACTGAAGAAGACCGGAATAAGGAACTCGAGTTCATTAAAAACATTGCCGTATTCCGAGGCTACAACCCGTCTATTGTTGATCGGGCAGTCAAAAATTCTCCTCCAAAAAACCGGTCACCCATCTTTCTTCTCACAACATCCCTATTCTACAAACTATCTGCTTACCGTTCGTTCCCAATATCCGCACTAAAATTGCTACTATTCTTAGCAAGTTTAATTTTAAAGTCACTTTCACGCCCATCAATAAACGTTGTATTTCAAAACTAAAAGACTCGGTTTCGGATCACAACTCATGGGGGGTATTTATGAAATCCCATGCTCGTGCTCAAAATCGTGCATCGGCCAAACTCGTCGTGCACTCCGTTTCAGGATTAAAGAACACCGGGCATACGTACAAAAACAAGAATTGACTAAATCATCCATAGCCGTTCATTGCTGGACTTTGGACCACAAATTTAACTTCGATGAAGCGAAGTTAATCTACAAACCTCCATCTCCCGCTGATCTAAATTTTTTTGAAACCTTTTTAATCCATCAAAATACCGTGCACCTGGTGAACGATTTATCTATTACGGCCAATATCCATCCGGCGTGGTCACGTTTTCTCCCCTTAAAATTTCACCAATAATTTTTTGTCATATACTTTAAAAAAAAATTTTAACACAATCCTTCACACAGCCAACTTTCCCCCTACAGTCCACATTCATCTGGTTCGACCGATAGAGGGCGCCAATCCACCAACATCACCCACAACCTTACCCTTTATACAATAAACCAAGGCCAACTAGATTCACTACAGGCCTGATCACGTGAGCCTACCGCTATAGAAACCCTGTCCCCAAATTTTCGCAGTGGCGGTTCTCTCACGCAGTTTTTCTCCGACAGAGGGCGCCTGCTGTATAGGAAAACATTCCCAATTTAACACACTATAAATGCAAATTAATATCCCAGTTTCTGATTACATACAGAAATAGATTGCTTTTTTCTCAAAAAATTATCGTATTTTATTTTCCAACGACGATGATGATATCGTGATATGATAACCTTTCATAACAAATTTGAAAATAAAATTTAAATCCTACATACCTTTTTCTACTCTTTCATTTATACTGAAGACGGTTTATTAGATGAAATGATTTCCCATCATGATTAATAACTGATAATGAATTGATATTTCACACTGAAAGCTAAATTGCAAAATGCACATAAAAGCAGACTTTATTTTAATGGTCAATAAGATAGAATTATATAGAATTTTAACCAACTAATTTAATAATTTAATTATATTTTATTATAATTAATTATAAAATAAAGAATTAATTAGAAGGCTTGACACCTGTTTGGAAAGACTTTAATGGAATGTTAATGAAATTAACACATGAATTTACAATAAACTGATGATATAACTACACAATGTATAATATTGTATGTATTGAATACAATGTATAATATTGAATACATAATTTCTAATAACTTTTGACACAAGCCACATTTTTAATACATTGCATAATAAAAATAAAGCATCAGGTATTCATGAATAGCAATTCTTTCCAAAATAATTTTACTTGAAAATATAAACTACATAATAGAACAGCATGTCACCGAAAAACAAAATACAGAATAAACACTTACTGTGTCCTTAATACTACAGATATAAATAGGCTAAATGGAACACAACAAGAAACTACCATTATTATCACAAATAAATATCATGCAAAAATTATAGAAAACCCAGAAACCCTTTTTAATCTTCGGTTAACTGCTGCAAACACATGAAAGCATATGGCATGTTTGTACCTGTCATTTGGCGCCCCCTGTGAACAACCCTAGTAATTACTCCAACAGGAAGTGGGGACACCCTTAAAATTCAAGTGAGCAGGCCTGTAGTAAATCTAGTTGGCCTTGTTCCAACAACACTTCACATCGCGCATGTGGGTAGCATTTCTATGCACGATGGCATTCCTCTGCACATTGCAAAGCCAGTGAAGAAGCTGTTGAAGAGGCATTTCGGAAATGATAGAATTATCAGCCGTCGTTTTTCAACAGCCTGGCAGTCAAGATCACCTGATCTTGATACTTGTGACTTCTGGCTGTGGGGTTATCTAAAAAGTGTTGTGTTCAGTGGTCCGATTGCAAACTTAGCTGAATTGAAGGCACGCATTGCATTGCACAATACATTCACAACTTGACCCCCGAGACAGTCCGATCTGTTGTGGAACATGCTGTTTATCGGTTTCAACTTGTGGTAGAAAACGGTGGACAGCATATTGAACATGTCTTGCGCAAGTCTGGCGATAATTAAAAACTGATTTCATTGTTGCTTTTTATGAGGTGTTTGCCTCAGGACAATTAAAATCCGATTTTCCCATCCGATGTGGTACGATTGTCGCGGTGGATGGGCTTTCCACTAACAGTGCCACAACTATTGAATGACTTGGAAGTCATTTTTTCAGTAAAAAAAAACGATACAGTCATGCACGTTGAACGCTACAGTTGGTTTAACGTGCAACTCACGCCATAGCCGTCGTATTGCGATTCAAATGTAACTTGTAGCCGAACCCATTTACGTTATGACGCATCGTAAAGCGCTATCTATTGCTAAAATTTGGAACACTTTTTGCTTATGCCATACCGTTTCCCCCCTCCTTCGAGTAATTCAGTTCAAATTTCAGGTCATTATGAGCAGCGGTTCTTTTTTTTTTTTTTACAGCTTTTTGAAAGTTGAACTTTAATTATAATCAACCTGTATATGTGTAATATATATACAATTCTTTTTTGGATAATTTCGTTGGCCAAAAATTCTTAAGCTCTCCAAAATGCAGTGCAACTTCGTATCAATTCTACTAGATGGCAGCATTATCGTTAACGCGAGTATTTAAGGGATTGCTTATCAGATTAAAATTATTTCACACTTATGCGGCTTAAAAAATTAAAACAGTGTTTATAAATTTCATTGACGTTTAATTTCACGAACTCACAGATTTCAAGCGAAAAACACGATGAATAGGAAATAAAAGTACGATAAAAAAAATGCCTACGGAGCCGTGTCTATAGAGATACTTAAAAGCAGGAATTAAATTGCTTTTCATCCGATGTCACAAGCCCCACTCTTAGATAGTGGCGCCATCCAGTGACAAAAAATTGCAAAGTAGTTAATTTGACCTCGGACAAAATTTCAGGTACATAACACAGATTTTGCTGAATTTTATAATTAATAAAAAAGTGTGTTTTGTATTGATGTTAGGCAAGCAATGCTTACATTATAATGAATACGCCACTGCTACATAATTATCTTGATATCACGTGCGTGGTGTAAGAAACTAACTTACATATAGGTCCACCTAAAGAACGCGTATTAAAAGTGAAAACAGTCGAGCTCCGAGGTCAAATTTTTTTCTTAAAAAGGGCTCCGCGAGCCAAATTGTTCGAGAACCACTGATTTAAAACAAATTATTACCATGGACAAACAAAAAGCAAAAAAGATTATCAAGATGCGTGGAAAGAAAAGTATGGATGTATCGACAATGGTAACAAATTGATATGTACTTTATGTACAGATATAACTACCGCGAGAACTTACAATATTGAGCGACATTTTTCTTCGAAACATAAGAATGCGTGTGAAATGCCAAATGACGAAAAATCTGAATACATTGCTAAACGTGTATTAAATTTTGGAAAACAATTAAATTGTTAAAGTGTTTCATTACCAGCCACAATAACGCTACATTTGCCAGCTTTGTTGCAGCTCTTAGCATTGGTACTAACTGAAAACCGTTTACAGACGGCAATTTTTGAAAAACTCATTCATAAATTGTTCCAAACACTTATTTAATGACGTCGCAAATAAAATAAAAAATCACTAAGAGAATTAAAGGAATGCAATTGTCAGCTAGAACAGTTCAGCGTCGCATTGAAGATATGGCTGAAAATATTGATGAACAGGTCAAAAATGGTTTGTTATCTAGTGACGTAATTAGCATTGCATTAGATGAAAGTATCGACATAAATAGTGTGGGTAGGCTTGCAATTGTTATTAGATATGCATCAATAAATAGTTCAAAAGTCAATGAAGAATTTTGCGGTCTTGCTTCTATAAATGACACGATCAAAAGGCATTGACATTTTTCGTCAATTTAAAAAAATGAGCAAGTATTGGATTTAAAAAGTAAATTGTTTTTCATAACAACTGATGGTGCTCCAGCTATGAGAAAAAACTTTTGGATTTGTGAAACTAATGGAAAATAAACTTGGCCGCTCATTTTTATCGTTTCATTGTATCATACATGAAGAAAATTTGCAAAGGCATTTATGCAACAACTTAAAGATGTAATGAAAAAGTTGTTAAGATTGTAAACATGATAGTAGCACGACCAGCATTAGTACGCTTCAAAGCTTTTTTGACGGAAATTGAATCGAAATATGGAGATTTGCTGTTACATTCGGAAATACGATGGTTAAGTAGAGGCAAATTTCTTAATAGATTTGTAGAGTGTTTTGATGAGATACCAATATTTCTTTACGAAATCGGTGAACATGATCTCGGACTCAATGATAAAGAACGGTTTTTAAGACTTTTGTTCTTAACAGACATAATGGACCATCATAATGATTTCAATCTACGACTCCAAGGAAATAACCACACAATTTTGAAAATGTACGAGGAATGAAAGAATTTTTCTTCGCAATTAATATTACTTGAAACAGACATAAAAAAGAAAGAATTTCGTTTCTTTCCCTTGTGGCAACATGAAAAAGAAAATATCTATGAGAGCAATCTTAATATGTTCGAAAGTTGGATTTTGTCAACGAGCTAGGATAACTAGAGAGCGCATGGCAACACTGTGGTGAAGCCAACATCGAGGTAAGCGTGATTCATATGTGAGTGTCAAAAAGAACAAAACCAAGGTTTTTACCATAGAGTTCTTAATATACACTAGTAGTATATATTAAGTGATTTTTACTTGCTGTGATTTTTACGCGAAACATAGTTAGCCACGTATAAGTTTGGATGCCTTTTTTATGCATAATTTTAGATTTCTTTGGATGTTTTCTTTTGTAATTAGAGTTATAGAAGGCCATGTGTCTTTTCTAATATTTATCCAAGTGTTTTATCACAATTACTTTTTTTTTCTGTGGATATTTATTTTAAACCATTGCTAGTATGTATGAGATCAAAAGTACAACTCATTAAATATCGTTTGCTTAAAGATCCCAACTTTCATAAAGGTATACTTTTTTCCAATAATTTTAATTCTAATCTTCTAATAATTTTAATATTTTTTTTTCTAATAAAATCCTATGTTTCTTTAAATTAAACATGTTCAAACATTAACCACCTACAGTTTGTAATTTTTTAAACCTATTTTAAATGCAATCATTTTTCCTTTTCATTATTAAATTGACGTCGTCTAATTTTTGACAGCATTTATAATTTGAGTATCATCCGGTCAATATAAAAGATAAAATTCCCCATGGAAAGAAATTGCGCTGCCATTTATATATCATTCCGTACAATTGTACGCAGCAAAAAACTTTATCACCTGAATGGGATTTCATTATTATAAAAACATGAATTACACTCGGATGGCCGAGGGAAACATGTAAAGAACGATTAAAAATCAGCTTTTTGCCACTCCGTGGATTTCTCATACGCAAGTTTTACTAGCAGAAGAAATAGCGTAAAAGCGTGGTAAAACTTTCCAAATTGTTCATAAGAGACCCTTTTTCGCGGTATTAATTGTCATTATAAAAACTAATACCGGTAAAGTTACATAAAGATGTCAGTAGACGGAAAATACCCTTTATTTCGAAAAAAAAGGTACAATAATAGAAAAAAAATAAATTCGACACTCTAGATGAAAAACAGCCAAATAGGCTGGTAAATAGCTAACCGGAAATAGTGCTGGCACTTTGGTCTCCGTTTCAAAATCTTAACATTATGTAAAGCAAGCAGACACACTCTAGGTATCCTAGCTCGTTGGATTTTGTACATTAAAAGTGAATTTGAAAGTCGATCTCAAATTTTTAAGAAGTACAGCAAACTGTTTACTTTTATAATAAAACTCGACGCAATAGAAGAAAATGTTTTAGATTTGCAGTATTTTTAATATCTTAAAGTTGATAATTTTAGTTTAGAAATGATTGATTTTAAAAGTTCAGCGTTATGGACGGATAAATTGAAGACATTGCGGAAAGATTTGGAAAAATCAGAAGATTATGATTCTTTCATGATATAAAAGTGTTGGGCATCACTTCTTACGAAGTTTTCATCTCTGAAAAAAATTTGGCATTGCCATTTTGTCCGCATTCCGTTCAGCTTATAAATATGAGAAAATACTTCCACACATGAAATTTATTTTAAGTAAGAACAGATGCAGCTTAACTACCGAAAATTCAGCTGCTTGTATTCGTCTTAAGACGACTGACTATAAACCAGACTTGACTAAATTGACGTCACAAGTTCAGCATCATGGAAGCCATTGATATCGAGGAGAAAAGTTCAGTTATGTTTATTTTTATAATAATTAGAATTTTAATTTTTATGTTTAAAGTTTAAAGCGTATGGTAATTATTTTCTCAATAAAATTTATCTTATTAATCACTAAAAGAGACTTTTTTAAAATGAAAATACAATTGACCCGAAACGTCTTCTTAATACACACATTTTGGCTGATTTTGACCCACAGCCAAAAAAGGTTGCCGACCTCTGACTTAAATTATGTACCGAAAATTGCATTTAATTCATGCAGTTGGCTACGTAGCAACGTGGTGGACGTAAACAGTAGTTACGCTCTACAGCCAAACTGGCCCCTTTGTAGACACAGGGATATGGGCAAACATGCCTTATTTGGTGTTCACAACAACTCCTCTTATTTTGTCGGTAGAGTTCCGGAGCACCCTGTGTATATATATATATATAGTAACTATATACACTGAAGTGCCAGAAAAACTGGTACAGGCGTGCGTATACAAACGGAGCTTTGCAACCAATCAGCGTAACGCGATGCGGTCGGCAGCACCTATATAAGACAAGAGATGTCTGGCAAAGCTGTTAGGTCGGTTCTTGCCGTTACAATGGCAGATTATCAAGATTTAAGTGATTTTGAACGTGGCATTATAGTCGGCACAAGAGAGATGGAACATAGCATCTCCGAGATAGCAACAAAATTTGGATTTTCACATATGACCATTTCACAGGTATACCGTGAATATCAGGAATCTGGTAAAACGTCAAATCTCCGACGGCGGTGCGGCCGGAAAAAGACCTTGAAAGAACGGGACATTCGACGAATAACGAGAATCGTTAAACGAGATAGACGTGCAACACTTTTTCAAATTGCCGTGGATTTCAATGCTGGGGCATCAAGAAGTGCCAGCTTGCGAACTGTTCAACAACCCATCATTGATATGGGTTTTCGGAGCCGAAGGTCCACTCGTGTGCCATTGTTGACTGCACGGCACAAAGCTTTACGCCTCGTCTGGGCCGCCAACACCGCCAATGAACGGTTGATCTGACTGAACATCCAACTGTTGTGTGGACTCGGAATGGCAGAATTATGGAATGGGTACACTTTTTATTAATCGTAGTATTTCGAGTATGACTAGTTGTAAGTTGTTAAGTGTTAATTGTGTTCGAATTACAGTTTTACTTGTAGCATGCAATTGTATACATTAATTATTAATCGTTATCGTGTGGTGCTTCCCTGTTGTGGCGCTAAGTGTTTAAGCAAACTGTATGATGGTTTCACATGATAATCTTATCAGCGCGCTAGGTTAAATGTTTGTTACGCGAAGTGTGAGCGCTCTTTCGATTCTTATTTTTATTACAATAGCTTCTAGAACGAGTGGATGGCTAGTCAGAAATGTTCTGTGATATTTTATCTAACGAGTTTTTTAGTTATGTTTTAAATAAATTACGTTAACTGTTTAAAGCAACCGTTATTTTTCAATGATTTAATACGCTACTCATCAAGCAATGCCGCAATAGTATTAACAGATTAGGGTCAGATATAAACGTAAATCTCAGGCGCCATAATGAAATGGGTGACGATCAGTAATCAGGGCTGAGCTTAGTGTTAGCGGCCCTTAAAAACGTTTTGACTTAACACAACAAAACAAGATTGATCTGGGTTTAGCATTACAAAATAAAGTTCTCCAATCTGGTATAAAAGCTGTGGGTAAAGATAAAGAGAATATAATGAAGTTAAATTAAAAATAGGAGATAAAATTAATTAATTATTATTAATTAAATTATTACTATAATTATTAAATTATAACGAATTAATGAAAAGCTAATTCAATGAACAAAGCCGCCTTTATTATGCTGTTATAACTTACAAAGTAATTTTTCTAGCCTTTTGTGCAGCCAAGTGTCAGAAACCAGGGGTCTCTGCAGTGGTCATATGGCCACCACAATAAACATGATAACCTACGTAGGCTACTAATGCTAACGCATTTGACTAATAACATGTGTATTTATTTCGACCACCATTTAAAAGTTGCATTATGGGAAGTATGACGTCACACACACAAAAGGTGAGTTGACCAAATACTCTGTCGAAAGTATATGGGGCCGCTAAAATCTGATTTCTTGGTACTTGCATTACATTGTTTTGGCGGCCGTCCAGCTCGCACCCCACCTAAACACGGCTCTTCCAGTAATTACACTCTATAACAAAAAAAAAAAAAAAATCGACGTAGCAAGGAGGAGTTGTCCGATTGTAATGAAATTTCGTATGCAAAGACATTTTGACTGAACATGAAAATGATTAAAATTTGGTGTGCAATGAATGAACAGTGGGAACTCCAGCTCATCGGAACTGCACATTCAGAAGGTGTATATAAGGAGCGATTCTTAATATGTGGTCAAAATTTCTGTTGCATTTTGATTGTGGATGTCTTATGTTGACTGTAACTAAGGCTTGCCGAAAGATTCGTGCTCATTACGAGCATATGTTATAGTTCGAAAGATGTGCTATCGGATTGAAAGAGGCTGGTTGGACGAGTTGAAGAATCGCTGGGCATGTGGGTCGAAGCGATGCGGCGATTGGACGGTGCTGGCAAGAGTGGGTAAACAACGACAGATGTCAGCGTCGGGATGGCAGTGGTCGACCTAGGGCCACAACAGAACGGGAAGACAGAGCGATTGTCAGAGCAGCTGTCACAGCACCGGATTCGTCGTTATCAACTATCCAACGTGAAGCCTGCACACATGTGTCCAACATGACCCTCTCCAGACGACAGAGAGCGGAATTTACGCTCCACCGACCGTCACGCCGCTTACCTCTCAAGCCTTTACACCGTGAAGTCCGATTACAGTGGTGCCGGGCTCGATCAACTTGGAACTGCACTGACTGGGGACGTATAGTCTTTAGTGATGAGTCCCATTTACAACTGTGTCCTGACGACAACTGCAGACATGTCTGGAGATGTCCAGGGCAGCGTGGGGATCCCGCCCTTACTATCGCACGCCACACATGCCCACAACAGGGCGCTATGGTGTAGGGTGCCATCTCCTTTGATAGCTGGACCCCTTTGGTGGTCATTTCTGGCACACTTACAGCACAGCGGTACGTAGACGATATTCTACGACCGGTTGTGTTACCGTTCCTTTTGCGACACTCCGGACTTACGTTTCAACAAGACAATGCCCGGCCGGACACGACGCGTGTTGCTATGAATTGTCTTCAAGCTTTCCCAACACTTCCTTGGCCAGCCAGGTCCCATTTAATATACACATTTGGGATACTATGGGAAGGCGATTGCAACCATCCTGGAATGTTGACGATTTAGCCCGACAGTTGGAGACAATTTGGCAAGAAATTCCGCAGGACACTATCCGGTATCTTTATCAGTCTATGCCACGCCGGGTGACAGCTTGCATCCAGGCCAGAGGTGGACCAACGCCTTATTGACTTCCTCCTTTTGTAACGGTCAAACTCTGCAATAAATCGTTCAATTGTTCTGAAATTTTAATCGTTTATTTTTCTATATGTGTTCTTTACATCCATCGATTTTTATCGTAATCGGACAACTCCTTCTTAGTGTGTCGATTTTTTGTTATAGAGTGTACAATATTATTTTATACTTAATGTGTTTTCTTTACTCTGTTAAAAACTGCTTTTATTATGTAAATGTGGCGGCGTCGGGCAGAGAGGGGTCGCAGATCTTTTA
>QLNU02014230.1:0-17330 GCA_006491805.2 Dysdera silvatica | reverse complement strand
ATTCAGGTTAGTGTACAAATTACGTGAAAAATACTAATTGCAACGAAACATTGATTCAGTGTTTTACTGATTCACGTACACCTTGGCGATATCATAGGCGTATCTTGGCGCCATAGGCGATCTTTCTAATTTTGGCGTAATCCTAAAGTCACCAAATGATCTCGGCGGCAGCTATAATAAGGAAGTACCAATCATTATATAGATTTTAAAGAGTCTATATGGTAGAACCTTGATTTAGCGAAATCCAAATGACTTGCACTTATTTATTTATATGAGTATTTATTTTTTATTGTTTTTGGTAAATGCACAAGATTTATGTCTTTGAATTCATTTTGTACGTATATGATAACCAAAAAATATCTAATTTCTAATCAATGAATCGAGAATTGGTTCAATCACGCACGGTTACTCGATGCATCGAGTAAGGTTTAAAACCACCGAGAAGTTCAAATAATCGAGACAATGGACTAAAATACTCCGCAATCGTGCATGACCAATAGCCGCGATAAATAAAGAAATGTTTAAGTGACCTGTGAGCGACCAAAGTTTGAGAAACTGCTCTGATTTCACCTCCTACTCATTGCAACATTGGAAGATTAGTTTCTTATCGTGTGCTGGACTGCCAGTTGGTCTTTGTAGTCTGGATGGATTTCTTGAAATTGGAATAACTTTAGTTCGTATGATTTTGTTTTACTAAACAGTTATTATAAAAATCAAGTTTGAAGTCGGTATAACTAATTTGTAAAGAACTTTGAATTTTCGGTAAATTATTATGATAATCTTTGAAACTACAAAAAAATTCCATGAATTGCAAAGTACGAGAAATACAGAGGATAGAATATTATTAATTGGAGATTTAAACGTACGGGAAGTAGTAAATGATTTTTGTCAAAAACACTTCGAAGAATTTCAGTCCAAGTATTAGATGCGTTTTGAGTGACAGAGACTGGAAACTTGTGATTTAGATGATTCTCTTAGATTTGAGAATTTGTGAGGTGCATTAGTATCCCGATTGCTAACAGGAAATTTAATTTCCTTTCAATGAAGATCGTTGAATAAAGGACATAGAATTACGATAAGAAATCGGTTTAAGGAAATTTCGTAATAGAATTTTTGAGTTATACAGAAAGGTTTTCTACAAAGGTTTATTTGGATAGACAGATTATAGAAATATACACGATAAGTAATCGTATTGTGAAATATAGGGAAAGAACTTTTGAGTTATATAGGAACGGTTTTAGTTTAATGAACATTTAAATTGAGTCTTTTGAAGTATAATAAGAATTTGTGTTAATGAAGAGAAGATATTTTACATTTGTGCATGTTTGGATTTACTTAATTCTATAAATTGTGATATAAACTTTGAGCCCTTGGCGAAACAGCTCTATTTCGTAGCATTCGCCATTAAGTCCGCTCTCGAAGAGAATTCAAGTGCATAAAGAAAGAAAGGTTATTATAAAGTTGCTCAAGGATTTCATTTTTTGGTGGGAAACATAATGCTTTTTTGTTAAAATATGTAGATGAACATTGTGTAATATTATTAATTTATATTGTACAACAAAATGGCTGCAACTTTATAAAACCCTTTCAAAATAACAAAATATTTTTTGGACGAAGGTGGGTTGGTGATTTTGCTTGCTTGTTGAATTGGTTTTACTCTTAGCAACAATGGCTTGTGTCCAACATTTTTCTTAAATTAATACACAAATTCGTTTTTTGATTCATTACGCAACTCTCTTTTCAAGATGGAAAGGTAGGCACGTACGTTGAAATCTTGGACTGTACCTATAGCTTCTCAGAATGACGAGGAGTATCTAGAATCTCTGAAGGAAATTCCTTTATCTGACAAAAAAGCCTGCGAAAATGTAATTGGTTTGGAAAGCAAACAGATTTAATATTCATATACGTAATCTAAGTTTAGAATTTGTTGGTATGGCTCAGCATGTCAGGCTATGGTTAAAGTATTATTTCAGGGTTGAAGACAGTCATAAAAAGCGTACCCCTTTTCCTGTGAAAGGCATAGGCAAACTAGGTAAGGGTCAATCTACTATAAATGTCGGTGAATGTCAAATAGTAAGCAACAGGTCCCCGTATGACAACAATGATGTCAAATTCTTTTTTAAGTTAGCAATAATTGTCACAGCTGTGGAACTACCAAAAAAAATACCGAGCATAGTTACCTATAATGATTTCAGATTAGTAAAAGATTTCGCAATTGAATTTAACAATACAGAATTCAGTGCTGTGCAGATATTTTCTGGGGATACTGAATTCAATGCTTATAAGGTTATTTTGTGTGCCAGATCAGCGGTGTTTCATGCAATGTTCCAGAACGATACTGTGGAAAGGAAGACTAGTCACATAGAGATTGTTGCATACTGATTAGCATAAGTTACGCAGATGTATCGTCGTCGTGGCGGCACCTTTTAGATATAAGGTACGGTTATGGGTATGCTCTTCCTCTCCCTTAACTAGTAAAATCCAATTCAAAATAAATTGTTCGAATTTATTTTGAATTGGATTTTGGTTTACGTAAAATTTTTAAATGGACTTTCACTGTTACAGATATTTCATGTCCAATTATTGGAGTGGATTTTCTGAAAATGTATAATTTGTTAATTGACGTACTAAATAGATGTTTGATTGATAAAGCTACATCATTAACTACAAAAGGTGAAATTGTAAATATTCCTTCGCTAAGTTCACTGTGTCCTCTGAATATCATAAATTGTTACGTAAGTTTCCTAATATTACAAATCCTGCTTTAGTTGTACCAAGTTGAAACATAAAACTGTACACTGTATTCCTACACGTGGACCTCCAGTTTTTGCAAAAGCTAGGTGTTTGACTCACTGAAAAATTGGAATTTTTAAAAAAGGAATTTAAAACTTTATTGATTCAAAATACAATTAAAGCTTCAAAAAGTCAATGGTCAAGTCCGATCCATATGGTGCCAAAAAAAGATAGTACTTGGCGCATTTGTGGAGACTATCAGAGATTAAATGCAGTTGCAGAACCTGATAGGTACCCTATACCACACATACAAGATTTTGCTCTGAGTTCAGCAGGCAAGAAAATATTTAGTAAACTTGATCTAGTGAGAGCATATAACTAAGTACCAATTGCCAAAGACGATATGGTTAAAATGGAGATAATAACCTCAATACGACTGTATGAATATACACGGATGGTTTTTGGATTACGATGCAGTGCCCAAACATTTCAGCGCATGGTTGACAAAGTTTTTCGCGATATTGTGAATTGCTGTGTCTATATTGACGACGTATTGATGGCGTCTAAAAATGAGCAAAAGCATATGGAAGATTTAGTGTTTTTGAGCGTATAAATGAATATGGCCTTGTTTTAAATGTTAGTAAATGTGTTTTTGGAGAAAAACAACTGCCATTTTTGGGTTGTGAGATTACAGGAGAGGGAATATATCCCCTAACAGATAACATACAAATTTTGTAGAATTATCCTCAAACTAAAAGCATAACGGAATTACGGCGTTTTTTAGCTATGCTCAATAACTATTACAGATTTTTTCAAAATTTAGCCAAAATTCAAGCACCTTTGTATTCCATGGTAGGTGGTTAAAAAAAAAAAAAAAGACAACAGTTTGTTAAAATGATCTGCTGATAGTCAAAATGCATTTGATAGGTGTAGAGAAATAGTTGCTAAAAAAGGAATGTTAGCTCATCCAATCAGTTCAGCCACATGGTCGTTGATGGTTAATGCGTCAGACGTGGCGATTGGAGCAGTATTACAGCAGGAAGCACAGGGAGAAATTCAGCCGTTGCTTTTTAATGTCTTCTTTATATCTTGGAAATGAGAAAAGCCAATTTTGTTGATTGGAGTGAATGTAACGCGAAAGTTGAATTTGTGCAAGACGGCAGCAATTTTGGTAGAAATTTTTGCCTGCATTCCTTATGTTCCGAAAATTTCTACTAGGATCGCTGCTGTCCTGCACAAATTCAACTTTCGCGTTACCTTCACTCCGATCAACAAAATAGGCTTTTCTCATCTTAAGGATAACATCCCGGATTCTGACAGCTGGGGCATATATTCCATTCCGTGCCAGTGTGGCCAAATTTATATCGGTCAAACACGGAGAGCACTGCGCCTCAGACTAAATGAACACGAAGCTTATGTCAGAAAGCAAGAATTCCATAAATCGGCTCTGGCAAAACACTCGTGGGAATTCGGACATCAGTTTCTATTCTCCAATGCACATATTATTAAAAAAGTCAACTCAACACTTGATCTCAGTTTCTTTGAGGCATTTCACATCCTAGCAAACATCAACGTTGCAGTTAATGATCAACTCCTTAGTAACTCTATATCATCCACTTGGAAAAACCTTTTGGGTCTCACGGCTGAAGACGTCTCCACAAATACGCTTTACTCCTCCGCCCAATCAAGTTTCCAACCGACGTGATGGCAACACCGGCCAACAGCACGGACATAAATAGAAGCCGCCATTCGCTCTGACGACGATAGCTGTTTAACGCTATCGAAATAGCTATCAGCAATGCTATCGTGTTAATGATTTTAAAGAACTGCACCATAAAAATTGTTTTGCATTTATTTCTATTGATTAGTGCAGTGTGTCGCTATTAAACTATTTAAATTTGCAAAAATTTGGTAAAACTGTAGACAAAACTCACATTATGCCTGATTGTTTCTTTGCGTTTTATGGCAAGGACAGAAAGGGTAATCTCGAACCAAGGCCAACATTTTCTCAAGGAATCTGAATCTCTTCAAGGCCTAGGGAACCAATTCCTGGACTACAGTGAGTATTTAGTTGGTCGTTTTTTTTGGCACCATATATATTGTAAAAGAAATGTGTTGAAACGAGTGTTTTTTTTAAGTAAAAACATTCAGTGTGTGCATGTTTTTTTTTGTAGCGTGCTTAATAAAGAGGCAGTCACCAATCCAGCAAAGAAATTTATTCGTTGCAAATGTTTTAAGTTTAGCCAAGGAAGTGGCATGTACAAATGTGAAAGGACAACAGAATGTAGGGGACAAACAGACTGAGGAAGGAAATGCCATTCGCAGAGAATACAAGTAAGGCACAGCGATCCCGTACCTTCTAGTAGGTCCCACAGCCGTGTCTTGCCAAAAGAGGAAAATTTTCAACTCATGACAAGTCAGACAATTCAATCATTACCACTGACAATTTCGGTGACTAAAGGAATATAAATATCCACTTGGCACTTTAGCAGAACAGTACGATCAAGACCTACATGGAACCTCACAGAGAAACAGAACAGTAGTTTGATTTGATCGTAGTTGATAATGCAGACAGCAGAGTAAAATACAACGAACACATAGAACTTTGATAAACAAACCGAACGCAAGTTTAAATGCACCTCGGGAATGACATCGTTCTTACCTAATATGAATTGTGCAGACAGGAATAATATCAGATAAAGATATAGCACAAAATATAGTCGGTAACACCATTAAACACACGCAAGCAAATGGATTTTGACATATTTCAAAACGGAGATTTTTTAAGACTATTTATTTATTTATGCTATGTACATAGGGGAGAGAAAATCTCTCAACACGTGAATAAACACCTCAAAGGTGGAACTTAAAAAATATCCATGCACATATACTTTTATGTATCCATAAAAATGTATGTCCCTTCTCTTATATGTTCAAACATATAAGTAGGTCGGTTACATATCTGCAACTTTTAAAAGTATGTCTCACTTTGAATGGGATGGATTTGCATAGAAAATTAGAAACTTCAAGATTAAAAAATGGCTATACTAAAGACTAGTCGTGAAACCTAAATTCATAGCACTGAAGCACGTCACATATCAGAGAAGTGCAAGAAAAATGGCAGATAAAAGTATGGGGCATCGTCTATGCACTAGGAGTGTTTTAACCTGGCCTCCTCTTGGGTCTTCATTCACTCTGCATGCATCATGTCGTAGATTACGTTATATCGAAGCACTGTCAAGAATATCTCTCTTGATTGCAAAGCGGAATGAAGATGAGTCGGTAGCCGGAATACTAAACGGCAATAAAGTGATATAATACACTATAATATCAAACAACTCGCCATATTTAGCTATGTACATTTAGAATGGACAGAAGAAAAGTGACCTTGATATAGTTCCTGACAGTCAAGTAAC
The DNA here is from genome assembly GCA_006491805.2 of Dysdera silvatica. Lineage (NCBI taxonomy): Eukaryota > Metazoa > Arthropoda > Arachnida > Araneae > Dysderidae > Dysdera > Dysdera silvatica. Next base: position 11,181 of record QLNU02014230.1, on the reverse strand, counting down.
ATAGGATCCGACACAGGCTAGAGATGAGGGGAAAGAGTGTAAGAAAACAGAATAACACACAACACTTTCTTGTATGTAACAAGCAGTTTAACCATAGTAAAATGAAAAGTAACAAGATGACGATGAATTTCAGCATATGGTTTACAAAGAACAGAAGAAAAAATCATCGGCAGGAAATGCTAGTATAGCCCGATTATAATACTCTGTATGTAACAGATTCTCAGTTAAATGTGACTGAAAAAAAAAAAAAAAAAGACTAAGTTACAAATCAGAGTCCAACAATCTTGCCTATCCGACAGTGGTGAATCTGTAGTCACAAATGAGACCTAAATTGGAATAAAATGCTTTTCTAGAAAACAAAATATCTTGATTTTGAAAAAGTTCTCTCTAAACGATCATCAACATCAAATAGAATTACATCTTCAAGGTATAGACAGTTGAGCAAAGTGTGTATCACATCGAAAATAGGGATGTCAATGGAACGGTGCAGCTGATGCATAAAGTGCTATTTTAAGCAAATATTGTCTCGCTAAACGATTATTCCTGTTATGTGTATGTAACAGAATGAACGACAACAGCTTCAAAGTAAGTGGCTTCAAAGTCATCGTTGAACAAAAAAAGACATAAGATATGGTACAAAATCACATACACACATTATATACATACAAATGCACACAAAAAATATTGCATACTAACAAATATAACTCTAATATAAAATACATTGTAATGAAAAAACGAAACAAATCCATAATACATTTTCTAAATTTTGCAATTACAGGACCATCTGCAATCTACTAACAGAGGTTCATACTTCAAAAACCCTGTAGAATAATAACTGCATATCTTAATAATGACCATACACATCAATTACCAACTTTAACACTTCACGAACGGCAGAAAACCATTTTTTTTTTTAAATATCTGTCTGCAGTTTAGTCGCTGAAACAAAAGGGTAATTTTAACTGAATCAATACCAAGTTCTTGTTATATTTTTATTTAAACCCATTAAAAAAAACAACATGTTAAGTTGTTAATTGCCCAATTATCTTGAAAAGAATAAAAATTTTAAAGAAATTGCGTTGGGGGATACCATCCAACCTTGTGTTTTCAGTTTGGAGATTTTACTGATGGACACAGCATTATTATTTTTCCCTTTAAAAAGGGAATAATATCAAAGGCATAGCGGTATTCGGTTTGTTTGTTTGGATTTTTTATGGCGCAAGAGCATCTGGGCTATACTGCGCCAAATTCAATTTGTACAACGAATACCAAAATGTAAACAGTGAATATGTTTTAAAGTTGGCATCAATTTAAAAAAAAAAAAGTTGGGAATTGAGAACGAACTTGTTGTGGTGGCCACATACACTTGAAATAAATCTATACCTGAGCCATATTGAACAACTAAGGAGTAAATTTGGGATTATTCGTCTCCGTGTAAATCCAACATTGTAAATATCATCCAAGATTAATGCAAGTTCTCAATATATAGACAAAGCATGCTCTGAAAGTGTTAATAAGCAGAATCCCATGGTTTAAAATAGAAAAAACGATGTCAATATTTGTTGGTTACCAAAGTTTATCATGCTAATAGCTGTTTCTTTAGGAGTTTTCCACTTAGTGAAAAAAAAAATCGTTAACCCATCATTATTTTACATTAAAGGGGGTTAACGATAATTGGTACTTCATCACTGAATATGCTCATATGATTACTGTTTGTTTATATCTTTTCACTGTTAAAAAAAAAGAAACAAAATGCGATTGTAGTTACGCTTCCAAATTTATGTATTGAGCCACAAATAATTGATTGTCGCCAAGGGACGAACGATAAGACATATAATGTGTAGCTATAAAAAACAGGAATTGAAATTTTAATCGATGTTAATTTTTTTAAAAAAATTTATTCTAGTTAGTAACTTCAAATTTCCCCAAAGTTAAATACCACTTAAGATTTGAGGTATTATTTTTCTGCAGGTTATTATAAAATAATTATTCGGCGTGCAAAAGACTGAAATTGTATTGTTTATAGCCACAGCCTAAGAGCATTTACATTGGCCAAAATTTCACAAATTTGACTCCCGTTCTTAGAATAAAAAATAAATAGCTTTTATGGCAAAAGGGCGGGGGGACAAGTGTGTATTTAACATATCAAGGTGGATAGTATACAATCCATATTCAAATACGGTGAGTTTCTAACTAACGATATAAACAATAACAGAAGTACTCATTAGTAAACTTACAACAGTGGCAAATCGACAGCACGCCATATGCTTTTCGTTGTTACCACGTTTTAAATACAATTCAACCCACTCCACACTGCAGATAGAGCTAAATGGCCCACCTCTTTGGCAACAATACCCACTAGGTGTGATAAACTAAATTAATATGACTCGGAGTCGAGAAAACAAGCTAAAATGTTCTTGCTTAAATATATTAAAAGAGACAGACATAATTTTCTAATACAGCGTAACTGACAGCGAAACAGTAAGTAAAATAGAACTAAAATACACAACATTCACCAAATATGACACACTGAAGTAGGACAATAAAACCAGAAAGAGCTAAACAAAAAAACATAAACAATACCATGACTTTTATAGCTATTCTCTCAATTTGATTTTTCGTGACAGAGGTAACAATATTTATATAGGTATGTGTGTGTATATATATATTATATGCGTGTGTATATATATATTTATGATTTTTATATATTTATGATTTGTACTGAGCTATGTGTATAATCAACTCTATAGCTCAGAAAATATAATTGTGTAGCAACGGTGTTTTAACAATAAATGGTGTACAAATGGAGGGCAATATATTCAACAACAGTTGATTCCAGCTAAGTGAGTTAGCAACGCAGACAACCAAACCAGCAAACAACAGATTTAAAATGGCAAGGCTTAGAGATGAGGAACATCATGAACACATGTGATACATGCGACCAACAGTTTTCACATGGCGTTCAAAAAATTGATTTTGACATGTACCCTAATACAAAGACATAGACAGAACAAGAACCCTGGCTTATTGAAAAAGACGAAATGAGAGTGATATAAAAAGAACACGCACATTTGAAACTCACATAACCGATTAGCATTTGTAATGAAACACAAGCCTTAAATTCAAGTATAGCATTGCCTTGTCACATAGATTTTGTGATTGGTGACTGCAATGAAACAAGTTCCAAATCCAAGCATAGCATAGTAATGCTCTTTCGCATAGATTTCAAAGGATTCTTTCATATACACTGATGGGGAATAACATCCAAGGATCATTATTAGAATATCCAAAACGTTTTAAACAAAAATATTCCAATTTTAACACTTGTTGTAAATATTCAGTGCAATTTTGAAAATGATCAGTCTACGAACAACACTAGATAATCTCTGACCTGTTTTGTTCAAACACAAAATACAAATTTTAACACTTGTTGAAAGTGGGAAAGGCAGAATAGGTCAAAACATTGCTGAAGTTCAAAATTGCTTTGAAGTACGTGAAACGTGCAGCGGTGCAAAGACTTCAAGATCAATTGCTTCTCTATGGCGGAAACAACTATGAAAATGGCTGCATTCAACATCGATAAAACGCAAAATAGACAGCATGCTACAATTTATTGCTTAAAGATTTTGCTTCCATGTAAAGTACATTTTTCAAATTACAAATAAACACAATTTTAAAGCAATAGTTTAAGATCGATAGTGTGGTAGCTGACCGAATAATAATAATAAAATATTCTATGTGTGAAAGCCATTGACCAGCATAGTTACCTAATATTGAATATGCAATAATTACTATTTATTTTCTCAACTTTGCACAGTGGTTGCACTCTAAATAGTTACACAAGCAAACATATTTAGACTAGGTGTGTTATACCTAAGCACCCACTGAGGAACACATTTTCAGATCAGATGATTTTAAACGAAAATAAATATAAACAATTTTATAGCATACATAAGATTTTCATTATTCAAACCAGGAAAATGTAAATCACATTTCTCCTTAACTAATGAATGAAAAAAAAATTGAGATTAACAAAAGGAAAGATAGTTAAAAAAAAAAAATTTGATTCCGACATTTAATGTTGGAAATATCGAAAAAGTTATAATTTGAATATAATAATGAATGAATGTTTTGGTTTTGTGATTTTATGGCTCAAGGACTGCAGTGGTCATGCTGCATTATGCTGCTTTCCGAGGAATCCGAACCTCTTGGATTTAAAGTTTTCCGAGGAATCTGAACCTCTTAAGGCCTAGGGAACCAACCCCCGGACTACAGTGAGCAGTGCGATCTTTATGAGATCTCTGAGTAAGCGTTCTTTGTACACTGTTGGGAGTCGAACCCAGGTTAACACACTATCCAAACTACCCAAACACGTTAACACACTGTGCCAGCACAGGGCTAATGAGTGAATAGATGTCTTTAGATGAATAAATGCCTCTAAAGACACTTTATCATTTGTTTAAGCTAATTCAAAGCCAGATGCTAAACTACACGAAAAGAAAAGAATGATTTTCCGGTGCCTGGTGGGATCCGAACCCACAACCTCTTGATTGCAGGTCAAGTGCTCTACCAACTAAGCTACAGGCGTCAATCACCACGCATCGGAAAATCATTCTTTTCTTTACGAGCAATTTAAGATCTATTGTTGCCATATCATCAGCTAATATGAAAAAGTTGCGGATTTAATAATTAAATGCTGTTGTTCGTATATGTGTTAAGACAAAAGTGGGGAGCTTTGGTCTTGTTGCACCAAGACCTGTGGTTTTATGAGGGAATCAAACTGCAGATTTTGGGTAGAAAAACTGCATGCTCAATAGCAGTTCAAATTTTTGCACGGTGCACAAATGCATTACTTCTACACCATACAATTTTAAAAACTGTCGATAAACTTGTGTAACTGTTTCACGATGTTGATAAACTGTTTCACAAGTTCAAATATGACTGAAGTTCCTTTGTGAAGCAAAGAATAATCCACTGTGCATCCTTTGCTAGTTGTCTCGTATGCACTAGGTCTCAATGTCACATTCCAATGAGTCACCTGAGATGATACCAATTGTGTGGTGTATTTTTGAACATCTATATGATCTCAAACATCTGAGCCTGTGAATAATAATTTGCATCTACTGAGAGTGTTAGTTTCAGGTCATAATAATGAACACGATGTATTGTCACACTAGAAAATGAAAATCCATATGTGTGCATAAAATACCATGAAACTGGAAGAAAAGCTACCTTATTTTGAAGTTTACCTTTCATTTAATTGAAAAAAATAAATAAATAGTTATTTGTATATAGAGGTGAATTAACTTATATGCACAGTAGACTTCTGCAAGATAGCTTTTCATTTTCAAATAAATGCACTAAAAATTTAATAGAAAATAAATTGAACATCATATTATACATTACATTCTTTTTGTAGAAAGGTTATATAATCGCGTCAATGGCAAAGAAATAGAAGCAGACGAAACAAACACGGAATAACAGATGATATCTATTAGTGGATCACCAAAAACTATTTCAACAATCGTTACTTAATTTTGTCACCACGTTAGCCACCACACAGCAAATACGTATTCAAGAGTAAAATATACCCCTTGATGACGAAAAGACAAAAAACGACAGCATCCACAACTCGTTTTGAAAAGTAGCCAAGAATTCAAATACAGATGAAAATATTTTCAGCTGTTATCACAGCATTTCTTTAGCATGAAAGACAAAACGGGCAGGATAACGAGAAGATATGACCAGAATACTGAACTACCAGAGCGGCTACATAGAAGGGAAAAATTTATAATGTCTATTTTTAATTAAAAAATGTCTAATTATATATGTATATATTTACATTCTCCAATGGAATTGATGTCAGGAGATGAAATGGGTTTCCTGTATAGATAACAGAAAGCAGACACACCTGACCAAGGACTTTGTGGTTCTAAAGTTGCTAATTATCAAGAAATGCAGTGGTTCGATTGGCTAGCACCAATCGTCGTCGTCTGAGTCACTCCTTCGGAGCCCTCCATGACCTGTCCGTAATCCGAGCAACGGGGGCTCTCTCCGTTGATACCTCTCACGTTGGCCTGGTTTGTAGCCATTAGGGAGGGGAGAGGGCAATTGGCGTAACCCTCTCCCGAAGTTGGCAGCTTCCTCAAAACTCAATGGTTCTTCAAATTCGTGTCTCAGATGTTGATCGTGGTATGACGGCATGGGATAATGATAACGCTCTTTCTCCCGAAGATGGGGCGGTAAACTAGAACTGCTGGCAGTCCACCCTGTTCTGCTAAAAGGCGGTCCGTGCGTTCCCAGATAAGTCGATGTCCTATCTCGCCATAAGGGTGGCATTTGGAGCTTTGGCAAGTGCGATGGTGAAGGGTTGAGACGGGGAAAATTCATGATTCCGAGAACACCCCGATGAGGTGCTACCATCGGAGGTGAATGTATTGGTGCGGGATAGCTGATACCCTCCACTGAGTGCACATCGAATCGCAGTTTGGAAGGCTGGTTTGGTGTCGGTGGCAATTTTCTGCCACCTGGACGCCTCTGAAGTGGAAGGCTATGGGCGGAGGATGGGCTTGGACTGCGCGAGCGAACACCCATGCGATAGTGATAATCACTATGGGTTGGCGTAGGTTTCGGGCTTGGGCTACGGGAACGTCTCTCAAGGCACGAATTCTGGTAATCCGGACTGTTACCGCGACTCCACTTGGAAGAAGGAGACATATTATCCCATGCAGATTTGTTTGGCCACGGCACTGGAGATCTCCCACGATGCGGCGAATCACGAGGATGTACAACGTGTTCGTCACCACGTATTTTGGCTGAGAGAAAAAAGAATAGTATGTTAATTAAACTAGTTTGGAAAGCACAAAGTTTTAATAGACAGCTTAAGTTCATAAAGTTTTTTTCTTTCTTTAGAAAACAGTGAGTGTAAAGCATCAATGTAGAAGTTTGTAAATCTATAATTACAATAGACAGGACAGTGTGGGATGACTATGTATGTCCAATTTTCATTAATATTTAGATTTTTACTCCAGATTGAATGAGACATTATTGGAAGAAGGAAAGAACTGTCTGTTTTCTTCTTGCTTCAGTAACAATCCCATTACAACTACAGCAGAAAACGAAAGTTCATATTGAAAACTTCATCCAGTTTCTCACTGTGCAACTAGTTAACCAAGATTTATAATGATTAGAAAATTGTGAAAATGACGATTAATAAAAATCTCTTTCCAGTGTTTTATAACCAAGTGATTAACGAAAGAATTGTTCTTGAAATTAGAGGGGAATCGATTAGCTGTGCTTTCCCCTCCAAGATGCCTTATATAGCTCAGAATAAGATGGCAATAGACAATGAAAAATCATCGTAGACACATCCTGCAAGAGCTGATCTGAAGTAATCATATAAATGAAATTTATGAGAGTACTTGTAAAACTCATGAGATGACGCTCCAATTATTATTAATTAAGTTATATTGGAAAACTGAATATAGCGGAATAATTTCTGTACTAAACATGATGCTATCTGACTGGTTTTTGTATAATGTGTCACATTAAGGTAGTGCATAAAGTACCTGTGTATAAAGTTGTGAGTTTTGCTATTACGAAAGCCACATCTGTTCAACTTTCCAGGGATGTGTAATTACATTACGTTGGTTCGTAAGGTTTAAGACTATTTATTTTTTACGTTACGTAGCTGTGCCAGCAAAGTTCAGCTTTATTCTTTTGAAATTCTTTTTTTTTGAAAATAAAATTAAAATCTACTCTAAAGAATGTAGTTGCTTTTCGCATATTACTTCTGTTGAATATCTTGATGGAGCCAGATCTTTACGCAGTTCAATCAATTGTAGTATTGTAAAGACCAAGGCCACTACATTTTTTAAATATAAATGCAATATGTGCCAATAACCTTTATTAATTGTAAAACTAGCAACTGAAATTTAATAATTTCATTAAGACACAACATTTGATATTGCGAGTAAGGTTCCTATCGGGGCGGCTTGGCACGGATTGCTTTGCACGGATTGCCCCAACTCCGGCAAAAGCAGGAGATTTTCATAGATGCACAGTGAGCCATATATCGCATAAAAGTGGCCAAAAGTATATGAAAGAATTTCTCTAAAAATTTCTTTATCTCTTTTCGAGAGATTTTCAATTGTTGGGTCAATAAAAAAATTTGCACTTGACTTCAGTTTGGCACCCTCATCCAAACGGGGCCCCGGGTCATCTGGCCTTTATGGCACCCCTTGTTTCTATTGACCTTGGAGAAAAAAATTCCCTGACTAATTGCGAACAAAACTTTAAATTGAACCTTGGTTTCGGGGAAAATGGCTTCACATTCACGTAAAATTCAGAACAGAAGTTAGATTACCTGCGACTTTTCAAGGTTCAATTAAAAAATCTTGTTTTCCCCCCTGAGAGTTAGGGACAATTTCAAATTCCCTGAAAATTCTAGGTTCCCTAGGTGCATGGGAAACCTGCGGTAGAAAAAATTAGACGACACCAGAACTTAAAAACTGAATTACCTTTAGGTCTACTCCGTCTAGTGTCATACTTGACCAAATCAACAACATCGCTAACAGCATCTGAAAAACCTATGTCTCGTGAGGGTGACCTTCCAATGGGGGTCGGGGAACGAGCTCTGAGTGAAGTCATAGTTGGAGAACGACCCCGCCGAGCCGGTGATGGAGATCTTGAGCGGGACCTTGATCTTGAGTATCCATATGTATTGGGTTTCAAATGATCATTCAAGTTCTTTGCAAATAAAGAAAAACATAAACATGGTCTCAATCACAACTTTGAAAACCACACATACAAAAATCATACATTTCATTATTAAAGAACATAAAGATATGGATTCTCATATATTTCAATATTGAAAAACATAAGAAAATGATCATCACATTCTCTTTTATTACGGATTAGAAAATTCAATATTGCTGCAGAACACGGATTTTCATATATATATATATATATATATCATCATCATCATATTCAACCATTATCTATCCACTGCTGGATGAAGGTCTCTCCAAATGCTTTCCACACAAGTCTATCCTGGGCCATTCGTTTCCACGTCACCCCAACCTGTTTTCTTATTTCATCCACCCATCTAGTTTGAGGACGTTTTCTAGGTCTTCGGTGGTCTCTTGGAATCCAGTTCAGAATTTCTGTTGTCCATCGTTGATCAGTTCTTCTTGCAATATGCCCAGCCCATCGCCATTTCAGTCCTTTTACTTTAACAATGATGTCCTCTACTCTAGTTTGCTCTCTCACCCAAGTGTTTCTTTTTCGATCTCTCCTAGTTATTCCAAGCATGCACCTCTCCATGCTCCTTTGCGTTGTCTGTAACTTTCGTATTGCTCCAACTGTTAGACTCCATGTCTCTGATCCATAAGAGAGGACTGGCAATACACACTGGTTGAAGACCTTTCTTTTTAGACACAAAGGCAATTTCCCCTTCAGGATAAAACTGTTTCTTCCAAATGCACTCCAGCCAAGTTTAATACGTCTGTTGAGTTCTTTCATAATGTTGCCATCCATTGAAATCAGCTGGCCAAGGTAAATATATGAATCAGCAATTTCTAGCTCAGTGTTGTCAACTTGTATTTTTGTTTCCTCTACAAAATTATTGAACATGATCTTAGTTTTTTGTAGGTTCATCTTGAGTCCAACTTCTTTACTTCTAGTTGAGAGCTCCTGTACCATGTCTTGGAGTTCTGATGGGTTCGTTGAAAAAATAACAATGTCATCAGCAAACCGCAGATGATTTAAATATTCACCATTTATTTTTATTCCCTTGTTATTCCAATTTATCAGCTGAAAAATCATCTGTAAAGCTGAAGTAAAAAGTTTTGGAGAAATGGTATCTCCCTGCCTCACCCCTTTGCCAAGTTTGATAGTTTTGGTATCTTTATGTAACCGAAATTTTGCACTTGCATTTTTATACACACGTTTCACCATGTCAATGTACACATCCTCGATGTCTGTTGATCTTAAAGAGTTGATGACTGCTGATGTTTTAATAGAGTCAAAGGCCTTCTCATAGTCAATAAATGCAACACACAATGGAAGTTCATATTCATGTGTTCTTTCAATTAATTCTCTTAATACTTGAATATGGTCCACTGTACTGAATCCACTTCGAAATCCAGCTTGTTCTCTTGGTTGAGCTGCATCTAATTTTTTCTGCAGGCGATGTGTTAGAACTTTTGTGAAGATTTTATAAATAGCAGGTAACAAGCTAATTGGTCGGTAATTTTTTAAATCCTCTTTATCACCTTTTTTATGCAAAAGAATTACTGTTGCAGAATCCCATTGGTTTGGTATGTTACCGCTGTTAAGACATTTGGTAAAGAATTTTGCAAGTATGTCTTCTACATATTCTCCAGCTTCTTTTAGGATATCTAATGTAATACCATCATCACCAGGGGCTCTTCCTTTCTTCATATTTTTTATTGCAAATGAAACTTCTTCTTTTAAGATTTTAGGAGCTGTTCCTTCGACTATTTCGGCGTCTTCGTTTAATCCACTGTTACTTTCGTATAGATTTTTGTAGAATTCTTCAACTCTTCTAAGTATTTCTTCCCTATTTCTTGTTACGGTGCCATCCTCTCCTTTTAATGCAATGATGTGTTTCTTCCCAACAGATAAACTTCCTTTAACAACCCTAAGGCTCTTGTTATTTTCAATGGCTTTCCTTACTAGCTCACAATTGAATTTTCTTATATCTTCTTTCATGCTTTTGCGCAGAGTTTTACAAAGTTCTATGTACTCAATCCTGGAACTGGTATTTCGATTGTCCACCTTCATATCTCTTCGCCTTTTCATGAGCTGTTTCGTCTTCTCAGATAATTTGCTATTGTGCTTTTTACAGGTTACACCACCAATTTCCCCAGCAGTTTCAACTATTGTCTTAACAATGTTTTCATTTGCTTCTGAGATATCAACTTCTTCAATAAGTCCTTCCAGTGCAGAAAAGCGATTTTTTAATTCCAACTTGAATGCCTCGGTATTTACTTTCAGTTTCATTAGATCCACCCTCTTACTTACTTGTTTCCTAATGAGCTTCTGTCGTTCTAATTTAGTATTTAAGTGCACTTTACATCTCACCATTCGATGATCACTTCCAGTATTAAATCTGTTCAGTACGCTGCAATCTTCAATAATTGATTTCTTGTTTGCCAG
>QLNU02014229.1:30119-43761 GCA_006491805.2 Dysdera silvatica | reverse complement strand
CCGGATTATAGTAAAGTTACTCCCGACGAAATAGCTCATCAATTGCTATTGAATGGAAAAACTAAAAAAAAGATCAGGGTCTGCAAAATTGATAGAGACGTGAGTAAAGAAAATCAGTTTCTATCCCAATCTTTCTCGACCAAGGAATTTCAAAATGCAGTTGGTGAAATGAAAAATAACAAAGCCGCAGGACTAGACGATATCAGAATTGAACAGATAAGACATTTCGGAGAAGCGGCTTAAACCTGGATCGTAACATTAATAAATAACTGCATTAAGAAGATGCAAATCCCAAAACTCTGGAGGAAAGCGCGGGTTGTTGCGATTTTAAAACCTGGTAAAGACCCAAATAAAGCTAAAAACTTTCTCCCTGTATCACTACTCTGCCATTTATTCAAAATTATGGAGAGGATGATTCTAAAGAGAATAGCTGCCTTTATTGATGAGGCCTTGATCAAAGAACAAGCTGGCTTCAGGCCAGGACGGTCATGCTGCGGACAACTACTTAACTTGATGCAATACATTGAGGATGGCTTCGAAAGAGGAGAGATTACCGGAATAGGCTTTCTTGACCTTAGTGCAGCTTACAATACCGTCAATCACAAACTTCTCACGCAGAAAGTGTACCGGTTAACGAAAGACTACACACTTTCAAAATTTATTGAATGTATGCTCCAAAACAGACGTTTCTTCGTTAATTTGCAATCCAAGAAAAATAGATGGAGAAACCAAAAAAATGGCTTTGCTCAGGGAAGTGTCCTGGATCCTATACTGTTTAATATATACACCAATGACCAGCCGATTAAATCTTATACGAAAAAATGTATATATGCCGACGATACAGCAGTCACCGCCCAAGGCAAGACTTTCGAAGCAGTGAAAAGTAAATTAACATCTTTGGCAGAACTCGCAACCTATTACGAAGACAATGCCCTTAGGCCGAATCCAAGCAAATCTCAGGTTTGTGCGTTCCACCTGAGAAATAGGCAGACCAGGTGAAAACTTGAAGTCAACTGGAAAGGCCAACGATTAGAACACTCTAACAACCCAAAATACCTAGGCGTTAAGCTTGATAGAACTCTTACCTTTAAAGAGCATTGCCATGACACCAAGAAAAAAGTCTGTGCTAGGAATAACATACTGCGTAAACTAACCGGTTCATCCTGGGGAGCACAACCAGACGTCCTGCGTACTATGGGATCGGCACTAAGTATTTCTACGGCGGAATATGCAGCACCGGTATGGAGGTGCTCAGCTCACTCCAAACAAGTGGATGTCGCAGTGAACGAGACTGTCCGTATAGTTACAGGATGCCTTAAGCCGACTCCTATCTCAAGCATATATCCTATAATAGGTATAGCACCACCTGTAGTGCGCAGGAGAATTGCAACTGAAATCGAGCGCTTGAAACGAAGAACTGAAAACTTCTCCGGAAGCACGACAGATGTCGCTGTGGAAAGCAATGATGCCGCTTACTTCGATAAAACTTCTAGAATCAGGACTAAAAGGACTTCAACTACCTTTCTCTACATGGAAGTCCCTCAACCGCTTGCGGACCGAGGTCACCCGGTGCAAAACAAACCTAATTAAATGGGAGATGGGTAATGACGACGAGTGCGGCATGATTCAGAACTACGATCACTTACTGGTATGTCCGAGAATGTCCATAACTTGACCGAGGGAAGATCTGGCAAAGGTAAATGACAGTGCTTTATATGCTGCCGAATATTGGAAAAATATTTAATAAGTACTTAGGACACGAGAGAAGAATAAGAAACGTCATTCCATTGTTAAGGCTGCAAAAAAGTTTGATACTAATTAGTTACTTGTTTCTTCCATAACCTGACATGGAAAAATAACTTATAAGTTCGTTGAAAAAGGAGAAAAAAAAATTCTTGATTATGCCTCTCTCTTGTGATTTTTTTCTTGAAAAGTACTTATATGACAGTTTTAGAACTGATGCCCTAGGTGAAAAACGTTTGAATTCCTCAAAAACTAGGTTCGAGATTAGTGTAACATGTCACATACGTTTCTTTCAAATGAAATGAGGTTACCAGCCTTCAAAGGGTCTGGAAGGTTAAAAAATATAAGAATCTGAGGCATTCTATGCTTGAAACTTTTTTCCTTTATTATAATTATTGCAACAGAGAGCCAGAAATATAAGATAAACAAAACCATGGTGTCTACCAGGTCATGAAAGTCAGGGAAATGTCAAGAAATAAGAAAAGATCATTAAATTGATAAATTAGGTCCTGGTTACGTCCATTTTTTCAGTTTCACGCTTTCGTTGAATTGTAATTTTCATGCGTTTTTTACTGGTTCAGTTATTTTTTGTCATAACTTGGCAATTTTCAGCTATTTCATCAATTGTAAAAAAAAAAGTCAATAACTTTTTTTTAAGGTCAAGAAATGTAAAAAAAATAGTCAAGGAAAGGTTAGGGGATTGGGTTTTTATTTACAGTAGACACCCTGAAAATTGAAAACGAACTGAACTCCAAAAAGAAACTGTATTATAAAACAATACGATTTTTTGCTTTCCTTTTTATGGTGCCAGTAAAATTACAAAAAAAAAAAAAGAAGATATTTTTAAAATTATTGCTTCAATCTAAGATCTGACTTCCTCCTACCTTAAGTTGTCGGTAAACAACATCTAGAATGGTGAGTTCTTTAATATATAGTCGTTTGACGACTGTCTGTTCTGCTTATGCTCTTCAAATGAATCTGAAGAAACTTCTAATGGGGAAAATTCTTTGTATCGGTCTTAAAACGTGTCCCTTATTTTTGCATAAACTTACTAATCTAATAACATTGTCTTTTCCGAGCAGCGATTTTGTCACGAGACGCATAGACCAATCCATGCACTATGAATTTTCACTCCTAATAACTTCGTCTTCAACCTGAACTTTCACCAGAAGAATCTAATGTAGTTACGATCCTCAGGGTGTACACTGATTTGCAAAAAGGCTTTTTCAATGTGTGCAGTAATACAACACCTACATTCTCTGAATCTCAAAAGATGACTAGGAATCAATTCCAATAGATTTTGTCCAAACCCCAAACATTGATTCAAAGATGGAGAGACTGTTTATCTAGCAGAAGCTTCGAACACTTCACATACCTAAGTGGCACTGATGTACTCAATCAAGTTCCCAGTGAGTCTAAAACAAATTTTCTCATAAGTCTTTTCTCCGCCAAAGAATAAAAAAAGCCAAGTTTTGTTGGTGCAAGTGGGAAATTTCCTAAAGCATTCGCTATATATTTTCTGACATAAGATTTCTGTTATCTAGAGTAAAACAGTAACTTCTTAATGGGTTGAAAACATGCTCAGTAAACTAGTCAGAGGAAAAACTCTGCTGTGTTGATTTAATTGGTTTCCATTTGAAAGCTCATTCCTCTTTGTGATCAAACCCAGCCATTGCCAGATTAGTTCTCTCTCTTCAGACTCTTTACTTTTCAGAAATGTTAGTAAACCATTAGGCCTTTTCCTTGGATCACCACTATGATCAATATTAGAGCTTCTTTCCAAACCCTAAGTAAATTCTCTGGCATACAGGACTCAATTAATGGATCGAGTAAGGCCATCCTTTTTCCTTTGGTAGCGCCAAAGGTTTCAAGAGCTTGAATCTGTGATTCTAGGTTATCACAAAGTGCACATAAATTATTAGAAGTGGCATTTCATAAAACATTCACAGTTCTCTAACATACACTTCCACTAGTAGGTCATCATCCTTACCAAACCGGTATTTTAAACTCAGTTGCTTTGGGATGGTTTTCTCTAGTTGGAAGGTAACTCAACGAGTTCTCCAGCACGAAAAATTTTAAGTTACTTGTAGTAAATATTGGAATTCATCGGAATCTATGATATCTGGATCGTCATGTATTTTTTTCAAATTGACTCTAAAACTGTAGTCATTCTTTAATGTCGATGTCAAACTTTGACAGCTTCGATTTTGGCAATTTGAATTTTCTGTTACTCAAATTATTAGATTCCATTAACTCATTAATTGGCTCAGCATGGGAACTATTTAAAACATCGTTTTGATGGTCATTAATTATTTTGCACATTCTTAACTGAATTCTCAAAGCTTGGTCTCTAAATTCTTCAGCACCATCATATTCGGTTTCTGCCAAATCAGTTAAAATGCCAACATGCGTTTGTTCCAGGCGTTCTGCCTGCGAAATAAAAATGAACATAGCTTTCAGAGCTGTTTGTATTCTTTTTAGAACATCCATAGTAACAGACAAAATACGCCCTATATAAAACTAAACTATGTGTATTTAAAAAGCTCAAACAGCTTATCTAAATATACTTCAGAATCTTTCAGATGCCTCCCGCCCTACCGCAGTTACTATTAAGGCGTAACATATCATGTATATTTCAAGTGAAATTAGGCTGCCAACCTTTAAAGGGTTTGAAGGCTCAGAAATATAAGAATCTGAGGTGCTCCCACTGAGCTAAATTGCAAGTGGAGTATGGACTCCCCATTCAACAGCCCAGTCCAGCCACACCTGAAGCCGATTTTTTGCTGTGGAAGGGTACACTTCGTAAGCGAGTTAGGCAAACAATCCGTGAATGAGCATGGAAACCTAATCCCATTAATATTACCTACTGTTAGAATTTTACATTTAATTTAAAGATACAATATTTCACAGCTCAGGGGTTAAATATAGCGTAAATTTGGGGTAGAGGGGGGGGGGGAACAAAAACCCCAAATTGCAAGGATTTGATTTTGCCCCTTTTCTAAAAAAAAATGGAGGCAAGTGCCGCCTTGCCCCTGCCATATTACGCCTATGACTTCGTTTTAGATTGGCTTTTTTATATCATCATCATATTCAACCATTATCTATCCACTGCTGGATGAAGGTCTCTCCAAATGCTTTCCACACAAGTCTATCCTGGGCCATTCGTTTCCACGTCACCCCAACCTGTTTTCTTATTTCATCCACCCATCTAGTTTGAGGACGTTTTCTAGGTCTTCGGTGGTCTCTTGGAATCCAGTTCAGAATTTCTGTTGTCCATCGTTGATCAGTTCTTCTTGCAATATGCCCAGCCCATCGCCATTTCAGCCCTTTTACTTTAACAATGATGTCCTCTACTCTAGTTTGCTCTCTCACCCAAGTGTTTCTTTTTCGATCTCTCCTAGTTATTCCAAGCATGCACCTCTCCATGCTCCTTTGCGTTGTCTGTAACTTTCGTATTGCTCCAACTGTTAGACTCCATGTCTCTGATCCATAAGAGAGGACTGGCAATACACACTGGTTGAAGACCTTTCTTTTTAGACACAAAGGCAATTTCCCCTTCAGGATAAAACTGTTTCTTCCAAATGCACTCCAGCCAAGTTTAATACGTCTGTTGAGTTCTTTCATAATGTTGCCATCCATTGAAATCAGCTGGCCAAGGTAAATATATGAATCAGCAATTTCTAGCTCAATGTTGTCAACTTGTATTTTTGTTTCCTCTACGAAATTATTGAACATGATCTTAGTTTTTTGTAGGTTCATCTTGAGTCCAACTTCTTTACTTCTAGTTGAGAGCTCCTGTACCATGTCTTGGAGTTCTGATGGGTTCGTTGAAAAAATAACAATGTCATCAGCAAACCGCAAATGATTTAAATATTCACCATTTATTTTTATTCCCTTGTTATTCCAATTTATCTGCTGAAAAATCATCTGTAAAGCTGAAGTAAAAAGTTTTGGAGAAATGGTATCTCCCTGCCTCACACCTTTACCAATTTTGATAGTTTTGGTATCTTTATGTAACCGAAATTTTGCACTTGCATTTTTATACACACGTTTCACCATGTCAATGTACACATCCTCAATGTCTGTTGATCTTAAAGAGTTGATGACTGCTGATGTTTTAATAGAGTCAAAGGCCTTCTCATAGTCAATAAATGCAACACACAATGGAAGTTCATATTCATGTGTTCTTTCAATTAATTCTCTTAATACTTGAATATGGTCCACTGTACTGAATCCACTTCGAAATCCAGCTTGTTCTCTTGGTTGAGCTGCATCTAATTTTTTCTGCAGGCGATGTGTTAGCACTTTTGTGAAGATTTTATAAATAGCAGGTAACAAGCTAATTGGTCGGTAATTTTTCAAATCCTCTTTATCACCTTTTTTATGCAAAAGAATTACTGTTGCAGAATCCCATTGGTTTGGTATGTTACCGCTGTTAAGACATTTGGTAAAGAATTTTGCAAGTATGTCTTCTACATATTCTCCAGCTTCTTTTAGGATATCTAATGTAATACCATCATCACCAGGGGCTCTTCCTTTCTTCATACTTTTTATTGCAAATGAAACTTCTTCTTTTAAGATTTTAGGAGCTGTTCCTTCGACTATCTCAGAGTCTTCGTTTAATCCACTGTTACTTTCGTATAGATTTTTGTAGAATTCTTCAACTCTTCTAAGTATTTCTTCCCTATTTCTTGTTACGGTGCCATCCTCTCCTTTTAATGCAATGATGTGTTTCTTCCCAACAGATAAACTTCCTTTAACAACCCTAAGGCTCTT
Organism: Dysdera silvatica; assembly: GCA_006491805.2. Taxonomy (NCBI): domain Eukaryota; kingdom Metazoa; phylum Arthropoda; class Arachnida; order Araneae; family Dysderidae; genus Dysdera; species Dysdera silvatica. The sequence goes on along the minus strand of QLNU02014229.1, from coordinate 37,242 downwards.
GTTATTTTCAATGGCTTTCCTTACTAACTCACAGTTGAATTTTCTTATGTCTTCTTTCATGCTTTTGCGCAGAGTTTTACAAAGTTCTATGTACTCAATCCTGGAACTGGTATTTTGATTGTCCACCTTCATATCTCTTCGCCTTTTCATGAGCTGTTTCGTCTTCTCAGATAATTTGCTATTGTGCTTTTTACAGGTTACACCACCAATTTCCCCAGCAGTTTCAACTATTGTCTTAACAATGTTTTCATTTGCTTCTGAGATGTCAACTTCTTCAATAAGTCCTTCCAGTGCAGAAAAGCGATTTTTTAATTCCAACTTGAATGCCTCGGTATTTTCTTTTAATTTCTTTAAATCCACCCTCTTACTTACTTGTTTCCTAATGAGCTTCTGCCTTTCTAGTTTAGTATTTAAGTGCACTTTACATCTCACCATTCGATGATCACTTCCAGTATTAAATCTGTTCAGTACGCTGCAATCTTCAATAATTGATTTCTTGTTTGCCAGGATATAGTCAATTTCACTAGTTCCCCCATTTGGGTGTTTCCATGTCCATTTTCTTTGCGGTTTCTTCTTAAAAAATGAATTCATGATGCTAAGGTTTTCAGCTTCTGCAAATTCGATGAGTTGATCGCCACGTTCATTCCTTTCCCCATATCCGTATTTACCAACCGATGTCTCTCCTTGTTCCTGTTGTCCAATTCTTGCATTGAAATCCCCCATGATGAGCTTGATATGTTGTTTCCCTTTGGTGTGTAACTCTTTGATTTCTTCATAAAATTCTTCAACCTCTTCGTCGGTATGGCTTGATGTTGGTGCATATACCTGTACTATTTGAAGTTGGTATCGCTGGGTTAGTTGAACAACGAGCCTCGCTGCTCGATCTGATGTACTTTCAACTTCCAGAAGACAGTCTTTAATTCTTTTGTTGATTAAGAAGCCAACACCACTTGTTCTTCCAGTTTCCGTTCCTCTATAATAAAACAAATGTCCACTTTTAAGTTCCACCAACTCTTCACCTTTTCTTCTAACTTCACTGAGTCCTACAATGTCCCATTTGATCTTGTCTAGTTCCTCTTCCAATTCCTGAAGTTTTGCTTCAGAAGCAAGGGATCGTCCATTAAACGTAGCCAAGGTCAATAACAAACGGCAGCCTGGGCCATTCCAGTGATTCTTAGCACCCCCTGCTTTCATGCCACACTGACCGCTGCCTTGATCAGGAGCACTCCAGCACCTGGAGACTACAGTGCGTTTGGTATTTTAGTGGACACTTGATAACATTGCACTATCGTGAGAAATAATGCCAAATTTGAAAATGAAAATAAAGATACTACAATAAAACAGTATTTTGCAAAGTGGAAGATTAATAATCTTTATTAAATCATTCATAAATGTGACGAAATCAAGGTAAGGCTTTCAATCTTGTTTGAAAATTTAATGGACACTTACTGAAATTGGAGTGTTTTATGTACATTAATACGCGATAGATCCTCCGTTCTTGCGCATAACTTTAAAGACACGTGAATCCGTTGATTCTATCGATGTTTGTAAATATTTAGGATCGATTTGATACCAAGTTTCCACAATAGCGTCCTTTAAGGCATTAACCGACGTGAATTGCTTTCCATCTGCATATATTTGACGAACAATATAATCCTATACGTTTTCGATAGGATTTAAATCAGGACTACGTGTCGACCAAATCATACTTTTAACCGTTTTTGAATTTATCCATCTTTTGGTGGAGATAAGTGCATGGCACGGTGCGTTGTTCTGTTGCAAAATCCAGTTTTCCCCACATATTTCTGAGGCATATGGGAGGGCATATTCTTTTAAAAATTCTTGATAGCAGGTGGAATTCATACGACTGCCGATGAAAGCTCCAGGCGTAGTACCGTTGTAGCCAAAGCCAACCCAAATGGTCACCGACTCTCCTCCTTGAACTCTACAAGAAAAGTATTGCGGCGCTTTCCGTAAATCGTGCCAATAATGTTGAAAAGCATCCGGACCATCTAAGTTGAATTTCTTTTCCTCCGTGAAAAGTACCTGCAACCATTTATCGTTCCACTCCATGTGTCGTCGAGCCTAGTTTAAGTGTTCCTGTTTGTGAACTTGGGTGAGAGATGGTTTGCCCTTTCTTTTTCGAAAAGATAAATTTTTGGAATTAGAGAGCACATTCCATACTATCCAACGTTTAACTAGGAGCTAACTAAGGTCGTTTTGGATTTTTGCAGCAGACTTTCTTGTGTTACTGGCCTCTCTAATAATGTTCCGCTTATCTCTTTTACTCAGTTTTGGCTTCGCTCCCCGCTTTTTGGGTGGATCCTTTTGGGGTTTCTTTTTGAAAAGGCCCCTATAGCACTCCTTGGACCCTGAATAAGCTGACAAATTTTGAAAATGGATTTTCCATTTCATTTAAAAGCCACAATTTCCTCTTTCTCGAAATCCGTAAGTATTTTCCTGTCTGCCATGACTACAAGCACTGTTTTCGCATAAACCTGTTCACACGGGTATTTATACGAACCTACGCATCGAAAGAATACAATATGCAAATTTTTTAGCGCCTGCACTGCCATCTGTTAGTCAGGAATGATAGTGTCCCTTAAATTAACAAACAATATTTGTTACATAAATTTACATTTTCTCCATTTATGTGACGATATATTCATATAAAATTTATTTTTCTATAAGACATTACGGTTTCTCGGCATTCTTCAAAATCCTATTTGCAATTTTTGTATTTTTTTTAGCATTTACGTAAAAATATCAGGTGTCCACTAAAATACCAAACGCACTGTAGGGGCCATGGTTTTTGGTGTATTAGCATATTGGAGGAATTAGCCATCATTTCACCACGCTGGCTAGACGGGTTGGTGAATTAGCCCTCCCCTTCCGCCTTTCTATCCGTGCAGCAAATATTAATTTGCCACATAAATAGAAAGCTCAGCCTGCACCACTTGAAGGCGGGGTAGGACACTAGGTTACTGGCCTGGCCGGTTCCACACATCGTCACATACGTTCAGCGTGTGGGTCTCCTTCCAGTTAGATACCAATAAAATAGTGCTGATTGTAAATAAAAATGATGGAGTAGTAATTTCTAACTTTTAAGACTAGAAAAATGTTTAAAAAAATTAAAAATTATGCAAAATTTTCAAAAGCTTTTTATATTAAAAAAAAATTCTACCAAAAGACCGATGAAGACACTAGTCTTCTTATTTTTAATTGAAGCTTACACTTTGGTCTTTCTGGTTTTGAAATAAAAATGTCTTTCACATGACTTGCATAATTTTTTTTTCGAAAAATTCATTAACCCAGGGATGAAAATTCTCAAACCTGCAGTCACCTAAAAAATTACTTCAGTCTCCTTAGTTTTAATAAATCTGTTAATGTTTTTAATAAATATTTCTGGACTCCTAAAAATTTTTTCATCTCCAAAAACATTTTAATCATGCTTTCATTCATGGAATACATTAGTCAGCAGGCCACATTCTTAAAAATGATGATATGGAAACATTTTTTCATTTAAACAAACAAAATTGCAATTTTATGCATAGTAATCAAATTGAAATTTTTTAGACTTGTTCAGAATAAGTATGTAAACAAATATTGTAATTACGGTTTTTACTATATCATTTATCGTTTTGCACTTAAAGCTTATTTTTTCCATTTCGTCTTACTTGTAGTTCATTACAAGTTTTGTAAAATGTGCTTTAAATTATAATATCTAAAAGTAGGCACCAGTTTTCAAATTATTAACATGAAACATTAAATTTCTGAAAGATTTTTTCCACTAATTATTAGAGTTCGAATCTAGTCCTTATACCAGGGGTTCTCAACCTTTTGTGGACCACAACCCAGTAAAAGTGGTTTTAAAATGGTGTTTTATTTTATACAATTAATAGCTTGTTTAATGGGTGGAATTCGTAAAAATGGTCTCCGTATGAAGTGGCCGCGAATTCTTAACCTTTTGGCTGGAAGATGGGTGACGTCACTACCCAGAGATGCAAGTACGATTCCCAGTATGGATTTTTTTTTTTCTTAGTGAATTTGAATCTGGATCCTGAAAAATTAAATTTACTTCTATGAAATGGGCACTTCGAATCAAAGGGAAAAAACGTTTAAGAACAGGCATAAGTAAAAAATGACAACAGCAAAAAAAAAAAAAAAACAACCAACATTCGCGTTATTAAAGATAGTCATGTGAAAAAGTGATTAAAAATGCGATTTTGCGTAACTTTTAAAAGTTGATTCAAAAATGTGCAAAGATATGCATTCAGTGCGAAAAAATATGTTCTATTTTTAGGGTTGGGTTATTACATACGGAAACAGGTGCAATGTCTAGGCACCAGTGGTGTAGTCCTAAAAGAAAAAGCAGCCTTTTTCTCTTCTAAATGGGGGGGGGGAGGGGAATCAGGGAACCCCTAACCAATCAATAATATAGGGGCAGTCAAATCAATAATATAGAGGCATAATAATATGATAGGGGCAGAAATTATGTATGGGTTGTTGAGCTGTCATTGCAAGACCCCCACCAATGCCTCTCTCTGGATCCGAACAAATATACGACGACAAATATATTGAATAACAAACTCAAAAATTGAAACATAAACATTAAACAATATTAACTTATATTGAAGTATTATTTATTTTTGGTATAGTATAATAAATCAAATTCAATTTTTTTGAGATAAATTTTAATTTTAGTAAAAAGTAAAAGCCTATCGAACACTGGTATTTAAATGGACAGACGTCCATCCTCCTTCTCGGAAAAACATCTAATGATATTGATTTTGAACGGTATTGATTTTGTTAAATCAGACTCAATACACAAAATTTTGCCGTCCTAGTCTATAGCCTATTGGAAATACGGCATTGGTTATGACCCTCCAAAAGTATGTTTTTTCACAGTAAAAAAATTCCAACTTTCATGATAAATGAAGGGTGTTATTCCAAGACCATGGCGAGTTTTATCCTTGACCTCCGCCTCCCCGCAAAATGGAAATCTGTATTCGCTTTAGATTATAATAATACGTGCTTGTTCAAGTTTAGCTTGCACACTTCGGGATACTGTGGAAAATAGTTAACTTTGCAGTTCTTTCCATAGTTAAGCCAATATTTTTAGTTTAACTTGCGTTCCACACATTTGTCGTTATATTTTTTGCTTACCAATGCAAATATACAAATAATAATTTTAACCTGCTTATATAAGTATATCTGTTAAGCTCGAATATCGAAAACACTGAATGAGCAAGGAAAACAAAAACAGGCCTTGTGGCCGTTTCAAAAATGCCAAATTCTAGGGTTAATAAAATTTCCAGACATGTCAAGGGTGTAACGGGAACGACTCGAAACCCCATCCTTTTTCTAGACTGCTATTGGAGATAAGATTACGATATTTCATATTCAGAGAGCGTATGTGAGGGCACTTGAAATGTTGCGTATCAGGGCCTTATCGGAGGGGACCGAAGCTCCCATCCTTTTTCTAGGCTGCTATTGGAGCTACTACAACTACTAGCTGAGGAGCGTTCAACTATTACATAAGCAATATTTTGGCCATTTTATACCCCTCTCCCTCCTAAGCAAAAATTAACATGGGCTAACAGGAAAATAAGCACAACAGCAGCCCCCCCTCCCCCAGAGGGGCTTACATAATATTGGAATGCTCCCTTTCAAAATAATTTACTTTTGTGTGTTGGGCTACAAATAGTTCAAATCCGCTACTTTTTGATCTTCAGATCTGGCAACACTGCCAGGCGCGGTGAAGACTCAACTCGCTATTTCAAAATTGTGGCCAACCGGACCATGACACAAAGCAGTAATTTCGTTACTTCGCGAATCTCCTCGACCTTTTCTGCGAACTTTAGAGTTTCTTTTGTATGATTATTAAGCGCAAATATGTTATCTGTACCGACTTTCTTTTCAAAAGTTTAAAATTTAAATTCTATAATAGATTTAGATAGCTATCGGACATAGCGAGAATTTTCGTTTGTCTAAGATTCTCGTTATGTACTGATCCAGTGGCGGCTGGTAAATTATTCAAATGTGGGTTCACGAGTGGCGCAGCTATTAATAACCTGGGATAACTAATAAGCCTGGGAAAATTAAAATTCTGGCGCCCCTCTATCATGGCGCCCGCCCCTTCATGGTCTCCCTACCAATATTCCAGGCCATGTGCCCAGCCTGCGGCCCTGGAATATAAACCTAACATAAATTACGAAAAGAAATTTTCACAGGTCAACGAAACATAGAGATTAAAATATATTGTGCTTTCTTGGCATAAAATTGAAGGTTCAATCCATTTCAAATCACCCAAAAAACAATAAATATGTTGCTTGACAATTTAGATTTTTTTTATCTGTGTGTTCCTTAGTATGTTGAGAATAGAGAGAAGTTTAAAATTTTTTTTATGACTAATTGTTTTTTTGGCGACCATTTTTTAACAGTGACGTAGAGCTTTTTGGGGAAAATTGTATTTTATGGAAACAAGTGTAGCTCCCTTATTTTTAAAGCTATCAGAATAATTTAAAAACCAAATTCCTAAGCATAAAATGCTCTAAATTTTTGCTCATGGGTGAGTTTTCCTAAGTGGTAAGAAAATAGCCTAAAATCTATGGTAACGAAAGCGTTTAAAATGCTTAAAATTCACAATTTGAGTACTGTAATTTATATGAAGAAAATAAGATACACCTTTAATATTTTTTTCCTGCACAGTCCCTTTGTAGAACTACTTGCTGTGGGAGTATTGAATCTAAGGAGCTTTTCCTTTTTTTCGTAGAGCCTGTTAAACATTGCGTTAAGCCGATAAATTGTGTTTTTCAACGCAGAATATCCCCAAAGAGACTGAGTGTAAAATTATGAAATTATCACAGAATAAACTCTTTTGTAGTTGAAATACAGCATATAAATTTGATGACTGAGGCTTAAGTGGTTCCAGAGTTGTGGAGCATCAAATTTGGCCAAAAATTGCACGTATTTAATTTCTGGCGGAAAAAGAGAAACAGAAATAAAGAGCTTCTATTTATGTTTTCTTTTACTAAACATTTATTTTTGCTTTGACTCATAATTATTAATAAATTTAGCATCAATTCAGACTTTTTTTTTTATAAACTTGTAAAGCATGAAA
>QLNU02014229.1:14915-30019 GCA_006491805.2 Dysdera silvatica | reverse complement strand
TAAATCTTCACTACTCAGACTTACATGAAAAAAAAAAAAATGCTATTTGCGTAAAAACCCTATAATCAGCCTTTAAATAACATCTTTTCAACCTTTTTATATTTTTTAGTATATTGGAAAAATTGGAAGTGGTACGCATAATTTTTTTCCAGATAGTGGCACTCTTCCCAAAAAGATTGGCCACCCCTGGTCTAAGCAATTTTATTTCTATTTTGATTTCCAGCGATAACGTTGAAAAATGTAATTGTTTCAGCTCCGAAACACCTATTTTGTTAAATGTCATCAAACTATTAACATATAATAATATTAAATAATAAATAGTTTTGTATATGTGAGATATTATTACCCTTCACAGGGTTAACACAATTGCCAAATGATCGGCACACTGGGGCGTATTTTGTAAATTGTTCGCAAAAGAATGATTTCACGGTGCCGTGGTGCATGGCCCATAATATGTTTTAATATAATGTTTGTACACATAATAATAATAAAACTAACCATAATAATTAATTAAAACCATTAAACTAACCGAATGTACCAAGTAGCAAACAAAGTGAGAGCACGAGTGAAAAAGAAACTCAATAAATGAAATTGCGTTCCATCTCTCGCACAACGAAAATGTGCGAGCGGTAGTGCCGTAAGCGGCGAGCACCCCACATTCACACCCCCCAATGCCTTCAGTGCTAAATTTCTTTTCGAGGTCTGTTTTCCCGATTGCACGTGCGACGCCTGATATTCTGCTCCTTGCATCCTGGTTAATAAAGTCACCAACCAAATAAAGTAATAATTGACTTACACGTAATAAATTTCGTATTTTATACTATTACAGTTTCGTATTACGTGTTTGATATGAACTTGTTATATCCTATTTTTTTTCTTGGTGGTAGTGGTTTGTGCAAGGAGATTAATGGGAAGGGTGGCCGCCGAAGGGTATTTTTTTCTTAATTTCCCTTGGGGGTTCGTGTGCACCAATGGACGAGCCGCCACTGTACTCGTCCTAATGTAATTACACAGGCTTAATTTATGCTACAAGGGGCCCCCGGGAAAAAAATTCCTCCCGGGGTCCCCACGAAACCTTAATCCGACCCTGTCTATAATATACATCGTTAATTCTTTTCTAGTCACTACTCCTGTGAGTGCTGCCATCTGGTGATAAGTAATGAAACTATAAACTAGATAGCGTATAGAAATAAATGCAAAACAATTTTTATGGTGCAGTTCGATAAAATCATTAACACGATAACACTGCTGATAGCTATTTCGATAGCGTTAACCAGCTACCGTGATTTTATCGAACTGCGCCATAAAAATTGTGTTGCTTTTATTTCTATTGATTAGTGCAGTGTGTCGCTATTAAACTATTTAGATAGCGTATGTCTGTGATTGTCAATAGGCGGCTCGCGGGCCAATCCCGCCCGCGAATAGTAAAATCTGGCCCGGCTACAAAAAATAAGAAACTGAAAATGTTTTTTTTAGGAGAGCTAATGCTATTTTATTGAATCAGAAAATTTATAGGGAGGACAAGACCATAGCTAGAATTGGATTTCGGGGGTAAAAGAATTTTTTCAGCATGCATCGATACAATCACAGCATGCAAGGCCGTAGCCAAGTCCCATTAAAAATTTAGTTTCTGAGGTGGGAACCGGTCTCTAAGTTCCCCCCTCCAGTTACGTCGATGTCCGATTAGCGTGTAAAATAATTTCTTTTTCATCTCTTCTGACCCGCTGACCGAAAAAAAAAAAATCCAAAATGGCTCGCGATGAAAACTCATTGAGAACCATTGGTGTAAGCAGAAAGTTAATAAACAGGAGAGGGGGTGGGGGTACAGGCTTTTAAATCCATACATATATGTATAAAATTGCAGCATACATATACCTTTATACAAAATGGGGGTTGTCAGCCTCTTTGCGTACTTCCATAACTGTTTCAAAATATAATGTGGTTTAAGTTTTAACAATGTTACGGTATGTTTAAAATAGAAAGAAAGCAGACTTTTCCATTTCATATCTGAATTTCCCATCTTCTCGGGGTGTTCCGAACTACAGATTAAAAAGTTCTGTTTGAACTTCGTTTTAAATTAGAAAATTTAAATATAAGTTTTACAGTTTACGTTACAATGGCATGCATCATAATTTAAAACATTCTCGTAGTATATTTTCTTATGTTGCAAAGCGATTGCCATTTTAGTGGCAAAATAAGATTGTTTCACATTTTGCATTCAGTGACGGCCACCACTACCGTAGTTCAAGACAATGTGATGTCCGACACGGTTTTGCTTCTTGGACCTTTTCTTTTGTAGTATCCGATTTTTTCTGTTTTGGCTCCAAAAGCGTTTTCTTAAAGTCTCGAAAAGCGAAACGAAGTACGAAAATCCAGCCAAGAAGGAAAATCCTAGCCACAAGCCAGTGTAACCACCGATTAGACTGAAGACTTCAATGAACTGAAAGAAAGAATACAAATATTAAGAACATCGGAAATATATGCTAGGAACACAAAAATAAATATTAAAAACACGAAAACAGATTAATCTTTAAACATTGTAATTTAGCACAGAGCAGTTACCCACCTTAAGCTAAATTATTTGGAAGGCCCCCATATTAATTATGCTTGACTAAGGCATGAGCTAAGAAGGTAGCAGTTCGCGGCGCCATTTGTGCGGGAACAGCAAGGGCTGAGGAGAGTGGGGAGAACAGGGTTTTTTCCTAAGAACCTAAACCTGGGTATTCTTTAGGTTAGGCAAGGGGCTTTAAAATAATCTTTTTGTCGATAGCGTGGGAGCACCTTAATTCAATCTTATGTCTGAATATTATATGTAATATACAGGGTGGCCAAAATAAAACTGGCCCAGAATTTTTTTTAATTTTGACACTGGATTTACCTTTCCTAATGTCTAGAATCAGGGTATGTCCACAATCTGTTTCATCTATTTGTGGATCAACTCACAGAAGATGAACGACTGTATGAATATTTTCAAAAAGATGGAGCAACAGCACACACATCATGTGCAACCATGGCATGAATTCATGAGGTGTTCGATGAGGAGAGGACAGTTAGCAGAAGCAGTAAAATCTCCTGGTCACCAAGATCACCTGATCTCTCTCCCTGTGTTTTTTACCTGTGGGGCAAGTGTACTCAAATAATCCCCACATACTGGAAGAGCTGCAGCAGAATATTGAAAACGCTATTGCTGTCATTCCTCAGACACAGCTTGTACTCCTGTCTCACAGTTGCTAAATCAAGCACACTGCTGCTTTGACGTCAACGGTGGCCATTTTCAGCACCTTCTTTCTGTAAGAAGCGATTCTCCTGCTCCTTTAGAAAGGTAAATTTAGTGCGAGAATTAAAAAAAACAAACTATTATTATAATTACTATTGCCTTCTAATATGGGGAAACACTTCCACGTCTAATCTCATTTGACTTGACTGCAAAAAAGATTCCTCCGCCTTCTAAATTATCAAACTCATACTTCCAGAACTACTAAATTAGCTTACGATCATCAGATATTATTAATCGAAAAATTATTTACGTACGAAATTTCCATCTTCATGTTTAACTCTATAAGAAATGACACTCATTCTGACCTCACTTCATTACACTTCGCTGATCATACCCACGTTACAAGAAATCTTAACGATCTAATACCATAGTATTCGCGAACAAAACTTGGACTTTTCCGCATCTGTTACTTTGGCCCAAGGGTGTGGAATCATCTTCCTGACTCACTTAAATCTATTTATTCTTTTGCTCAATATAAAACACTCATCCGCAGATATCCATTGGATAGAGAATTATAATATCACTACATCTTTCTCTATTTATACCTTCCATACTTTTGCTAATCAACCAGCTCTTTTATCTTATTGCATTTAGTTTATTTATTACTTTCACTTATTACATCCAATTCCGGGTAACAGGGGCTTTGTCAGACCCCAAAGTCTTTACCCTTTGCTGTCTAGACGGATTAACCTAACTGGTAAATTGTAAATAATTATCATATCATGTAAAAAGAATTTGAATCCGCCTGAATAAAGTTTGATTTGATTTAGAATTTCGATAATTTATTTTCTTAAAACGATGTTTCAATCCCTAAAAGTTGGCGTAGGTTAGCTGGAAAAATTTAGTTTCTCTGTTAGTGGGTTCATGTACACAGCCTGTAACCTATAAAAGCATCAACCTCTTAGATTTTTATTTTTGTAGTTTTTAAAGAACGTTGGTGGGAGAAAAATGAAGTATGGCTTAATTCAGCAGCGTATCCAGGATTTTGCGAAGAGGGCTGCTTCGAAATCATAAAAGCATATCTACAATTTTCACCAGGTGGAGCCACTAGTATTTCGTATTCATATGCAGCGAATTTTGGTGGGATTATATTGGGACGGAGGGTAATCTTCTCTGCTCTTCCACAATCTTCTATCCAATGCCTCTTCTCTACTCCATCCATACTCTTCCAGATCTTCGGTCACTTTATCCTTCCATCTCAACCATGGTCTTCCCCTTACCACCAGCTTATCCAATACCTTTCCCCACATATTCCTCATTTCTCCGCTCCATATGCCCAAGCCATCTTAACCTATGTTCTTGTATCTTTCTTCCTATGGGTCCAACCTTGACCGTACCTCTAATTAGGTTATTCCTTATTTTATCCCTCCTTGTAACGCCATTCATCCACCTCAGCATTCTCATCTCAGCCACTTAAATCTTTCTTTCATGCGCTCTTGTAATTAGCCAAGTCTCCGCCCCGTACAACATTGCAGGTCTCACTACAGTTTTGTACAATCTTCCTTTCATCCTACTACTTACTTTCCTATCACAGAGCACTCCACTAATCTTTCTCCACTTTAACCACCCCACATTGGATTTTGTGTTGTATCTCTGTGGTCAAAACTCCATCGCAGCCTATGAATGATCCAAGATGCTTGAATTTTTGTGCCGATGGTAATCCTTCATCTTGTAGACCTATGCTACTTACGCTTTCTCCATTTAGTGCCACATATTCTGTCTTTGTTCTGCTTATCCTCAAACCTCTAACACTTTCCCCCATTCCTCGGTTTTCCTTTCTACTTTTTCACAGGATGTTTCGCATAGTACAATGTCATCTGCATACAGCATACTCCGTGGTGCATTACTGTTTACGTCTTTCACTATAACATTGATTATCAGAACAAATAAGTAAGGACTGACAGCTGAACCCTGCTGCAGCCCAACCTTTACCTTGGAACCCTTCTGTCAAACCTACACTACTCCTAACCTGCGTCTCCACTCCTTCGTACATTTCCTTTACAAGTCTTACATACTTCTCCGATACTCCCTTTTTCTCATACACCTCCATATCTCTTGTCTAGGTACTCTATCATATGCCTCCTCCAAATCTATGAACATCATATGTAACTCTGCTCGCATCTCTCTACATCGTTCCATGAGCTGCCTCAGTACAAATATAGCGTCCGTTGTTCCTCTGCCTGGCATAAAACCAAACTGTTCAGCTATTATATCTGTCTCCTTTCTAATCCCCATTTCCACAATTCTTTCCCATATCTTCAGTGAATGAGACATCAACTTTATTCCTCTGTAGTTACCAAATTCTTGCACATCACCTTTACCTTTATATATTGGTACAATAATACTCTTTCTCCACTCATTCGGTATCTTCTCCTGTTGCCACAATTTTTTTGTAAGGTCCCACAGGATATCTATTCCTTCACCTGCCAAGCTCTTCCATACCTCTACCGGGATCTGTTCCATACCTGTTGCTTTCCCGTTTTTCATTTTCCTAAGCACCGTTTCCACTTCATTTCTGCCTATCTCCCCCCACCTCTTTTTCAATCGCTCTTCCATCATCAAATAACACACTTGAGTTTTCTTCATTTAGTAACTTACTAAAATATTGTCTCCATTTTTCTCTAATTCACGATTGTTCTCGTATTATCACTCCTCTATCATCTTTTATCTGCCTAATCATTGTAAAGTCTTTTGACCCTTTATCTCTCACTTTAGCTATTCTTATTAACTGCCTCTCCCCGTCTTTTCTTTCCATTTCTTCATACGCGTCTTCCATCGCTTTCGCTTTTGCTATAGCCACAGCTTTCTTTGACTCTTTATTTGCCAATTTATATGCTTTTTTGTCTTCCACGCTACCTGTTAGGTATCATCTTTTCTTCATCTCTGTCTTATGTTTTATTGCCGATTCTACTTCTTCATTCACCACCATGCTTTCTTTCCATTTGGCGGTTCTTTTCCTGATGTTTTTCCTAGCACCTCCTATCCTGTCTTTCTTATAATATAACTATTAAACTTCCACCATTCTGGTAAATCTTCCGCCAACGTTATCTCTTTTAGCACCTTTTCTTTGAACTCCTTTCCCAGATCATTCTTCTTCAGTTTCCACCATTTTATCTTCTGTTCTCTCTGCCTTGAATGTTCCATATTTTTCCTAGTTGCTAGTTCCCAATTTACTACAAACAGTCTATGCTGTGCCGCAGCACTCTCACCACTAATCACGTTACTGTTTCTTATTTCCTTGAGATGCCTTCTGCGACACATAACATAGTCAATCTGGCTAGTTCTGTCTCCACTTCTATAAGTGATCATTTGGTTTTCCCTCTTTTCAAAGAAAGTATTAACAGTCGATAAATCAAGTGCCACCGCATGATCTATAATCCTTTCTCCTTCATCATTTCCCTTTCCCACGTTCTACTTTCCAAATATTCGTTTTTTCTGTCTCTTACTTTTTCCTATATGTCCATTTGAATCACTCCCAATGAACACTCTCACATTCCTTGGTATTTCCATTATCACTTGATCTAAATTCTCCCAAAAGGCGTCCTTTTCTTCCTCTTTGCATCCCGTCTGAGGGGCATATGCGCAAATTATTCTGGTTAGGTTTCCTCTTATTTCTAATTTAATGGACATAATCCTATCACTCTTTCTGTTGACATCATATACTTCGTCCTGAAGTTCTTCCGCTATCACAATGCCTACCCCATTTCACCCTCTCACATCGGTTCCACTGTAAAACATCTTATATCCTTCACCAAGTTCTTTAGCTTTGCTTCCTTTCCACCTAGTTTCTTGTAGGCACAAGATCTTTACTTTTCTTCTTTGCACCACGTCCACTATTTCCCTACATTTTCCATTCATCGTACCAACGTTTAATGTGCCTATTCTTATTTCCAACACTCTCTTCCTCTTTCGCTGGACTAGCTTCTTTAGCCGACCTCGTCCTTGGTTCGGTAGCCCTTGCCCACTTCTCACAGATGTCGGGCTACATGTCTGCGCGTCGCTTACAGGGTACGCCTTAGCCTTGGTATAGCTTCTATTCTTCGTATTTCCATTTGGTTTTGGTATGACATTTTTATGACCGTATGCCCTTCCTGACGTCAACCCTCCTCATTTATCCAGGCTTGGGACCGACACCTATTGTGGCTGGCTTGCCCTCTTCGATGGCTGAGTTCAAAATAGAACTAAACGACAACACTTAAAATAATGCGCTTACAAAATTAGCTTAATTCGCCTATTTTTTTCTCCACTTTTGGCATATTTTTCAATAATTTCTTCGTCAGTTATGGTGACGTTCCCATGTATAGATAATAGGGCCAAGCGTATGAGACGCGATTCGTATATAAAATTCCGCAAATATGTTTTGAGTCTCCGTAAGGATGATAAACTTCGCCCAACACTGGCTGTGGAGACAGGAAGTACTAATAATATCTTAATCAGGACGTATAGGTTAGTAAATATATTTATATCACATGCAGCTAAACCTAAAGTATCCATTGCGGTAGTTGGCAAGGTCTCCTTATCGTTCTTCTTCCACTTAGCTGTCCATAGCGTATATTCTGCTTATACAATATCAGGATATCCAAGCAAATCATCTTCATACATTTGCACTGCAGATTTAATGCTTGAAAACGGTGCGTTTATTGTATACTTAGAGAGAAGATGTTATAAAGAAGTAATTGTTTTCTCTTACGTTAGAAAGCTTTCATTTAAGGAAGAAGTGAGATAGTCTATGTATGCATGGGCACCCATATGGGTTCAAAGTGGGGGGGTGGTTAGCCGTTTAAAAATTTGATTTTCCTGAACCTGCTACGCATTTATTTTCAGTTTAAATTAATAATTATAATAAAATTAATAAATAATAATTAAAGTTTTACAGTCGCATTTTAAAATAAGGTACTTTTTAGCTCATTACTAATTGTCAAGCAGTATCAATTATTTTTGTTGCATTTTGGAATCTTGTACATTCACTAAAATTCTTGACAGCTTTGAGAAGGAGGTAATAATTTTTCTCAGCCCGCTCCTAGAAATATTCGTTAATTTTTTCAGCCCCCCCCCCCTAGAAGCAGCCTACTCGTATGAGTGCCCATGGATGTATGAATAAAAAATTGCCTTTCCATAATACTCGTCAGGTGTATTAAAAAGCACGTTACGTTTATTTCTCTCTAATCCATATAATCGGGCACTTTTATGACATTTAATTCGTTTGCTAGATTTTTGATTTTTTTGCTTGATTATAGAGGCCCAAGAACTTGGTGTAAGATTCCTTTGAGTCATCTCGCATATTTTACATATCATTAAAAATAATATTTTTAGATATTTGAATGTGCATAGTAGATTTGAAGTGTGGCAATTTTATAATTTCAAAATTATAATCTGGTCTTTTAACATAAATGCAATAATTTAGCACAGAATATTCATTAATTTGTATATTAAAAACCAGGAACGACTTTCAAAATTGATTGATAAAATTCACCATCTACCAAGCCTTCTTCGAAAATTAGTTTATTGCTTTTGGAAAAGATTGTAGTACATACCCAGACAAGGTTGACAAGTACCTTGGTCAGACGATGCTTGATTTGCATCAGCCATGTTCCGAAATTTATCTTCCCATATCATTAAGAGACCGGTAAACGAAAAAAAAAAAATTTAAATTAAACAAATTTGCATGTTCGCATGTTCTTCAAATTTTGCTAATCTTTTCATTTTGTGAAATTTTCAATTAATTTTTTTTCTTATACATGCGGGTTCTTCAAATTTATTGAAAACTTTTGATCTCAGAGGGGGTGCTGTAGCACCCTAAGAAGCCCCCCTGGATACGCGCCTGGCTTAACTGTGAATTAAGTAAATTACTCCTACTGTTGAGTTTTGTAAGCGTATTAATCAATGTGACCTCCATTTCACCGATTAATATTTTTTTGCTTCTGTGTTTACTTGCAGGGGCGGACTGGGATGCCGGTTCCAAGGCCGGTGCGCCCTCATGGGCGATAGGATTCTTGCCCTCCGATAATCCAACGTATGCGCCCCTCGAGAGGACCCAGTCCGCCCCTGTTTACTTGTGATTCTGGTCGATGCTGAAACTAGAGTGAGCACTATACTCTCGGCAAACTCAACCTAGCTACATTGTGGAAGCTATCTTGACCGTGTTACCACGAACAAAAGTTGAACTTGCAGTATCCTTAAGTGTCTAGACTGATCTAAATGCAAGAGTTCGTTAGAATTGACGACTTATCGCTGTTACTTCCAAATATCCCATTTCCCTCCCTGCCGAAAATTCTCTTTCCTTGAGGGCGGAAGGTATTGTTATACATTTTTTGAATATGCACCCGACATCTTTCATACACCATCCTATAAAATTTTAATTCAGTAACCTTTTGTCCTGACACTAAAGTGTTAATGAGTGTTATTTATTATATGGTCGATGCCCTCAACCAACAAACGGTTCAAAGCATCGTACCTACATTTATTTTTTAATTTATTATTGTTTTCGTTTGTCCTTTTTGGAGGGACGCGGTGGTAGAGGGCAGGCAAACCGTACTCAAATCAATGCTTTTCGTTAAATATTAATAGCATTTTTCACATTGGAAAAATCCGGGCCGGGGAGGGGGGGGCGGGCAGCTTTAACTTCGAAAGCTCTATTCCACGTGCACGCAATCATGCCATAAAAAAAAATAATAATGTCAACTTTCATGTAAGCCCTGCCTTGAAAGTCCGGTGGTTGGGACATAAAAAGTGTTTGAATTATTTCGAACAGGGGTTAGACCCAAACTCTTGGGAGGTGGCCACGGCTGTCGACAGGCAGCTGTGGCCAGCTCGTATTATTTTTTTTTATTTGTAAAGGGGACACATATCCGCGTAATGTACTCCCCTGAGTTCGCGACTGGTGTCTGTGTGGAGAAAAAATAGGCGAGTATGTTTTAAACTTGCTGTTATCATTAAATACCAAATATCAATTTATGTACTATTTATTTTAGTTGGATTGAGGGACATTACGGGGAAGGGGTGAAAACGGTATATATTCCCACGAAGCTCATCATTAGGGGGCCGTCCATAAATGATGTCATGCTTTTTGGGGCCATTTTTGAGACCACCCACTCCCGTGTCACACGATTTCACAAAATTCATATTCATTTTTCATGGTGTGCCAGGATCACAGCACCACCCACCCATCTCCTCGACCGTGACGCCATTTATGGACGGCCCCTTACTGAATATACAGTATGCCACAAAATCACAATATATATCTGTTTGCTTAGATTCCCTCTCCGCCGAAAAAATTTCAGGCTGCGCCCATTGTCTGATCCACTTTGATATCAATAATCATTGAATCACGTTAATATCAATAACAAATAGTAATAAAAACAAATAAAAAATGGTAATAATAATAATAATAAAGCAACCTTTAATACTGTTTAAATTTGAAAAGACCCAGGGCTGGAGACGCAGATCTGAAGCCCGCCTCCTCCAACACAGTTGGAGGGTTTTGGGGGAGCGCAATATTTTAATTAAGCAAAGAGAGTGCAATCTGTTAAGTCAGGGGGGGGGGGGGGCCAACCAAACCATACTCCACCTTCTTTTGTTCATTGAAAATTTTATTTCCTTTCATTTAAATTTTGTTGCCCTGAAAAGGGCAGTCTTTATAAAGATTCTATCTTTATTGTTTTATATATACATATTATACATTTCTGTAATTATTCGATTCCGCTAAGGTTATCGTTTTCGTCGTCAGCTGTGTCGGAATCATCAATGGAAACTGCATTCTTTCAACAGTGGTTTCTGCCAGACCATCCTGTTCCCACATAGCTGCTTCTTCTCTAATTACGTAATCGATACATTTTTTCCAATCTGTAGGTCTCACCAATGTTAATCTCCTTTCCGTTAACTTCTTAAATTCATTTTCTTTAGAAGTTCTCGGAAGCCACACCCCCTTTAACTTGACTCCAAATGAGCTCAATATGGTTGAGTTCGTAGTGATATGGGGGTAGGCGGAACACTTTGTGCCCATGCTCTGCTGCAAGTTTATCGGCACGGTATTGTTCGTAATTTTTACGAATAGCCTGTACTATAGATAAAAGCTCGGCTTTTAACATATCTTTTCCCCAAGATATATTTTTTTTTTGTCAGCCACTTTTGAATATCAGCCTTCCTCGTTGAATTTTAAGGTATGTCTTCAACATAAACGCTATGGTATGATGCGTTCGTTATCCATGACAATTACGCTTTTGGGTTTTATGTTCGGCAGTAACTTATTGGAAAACCAGTCTTCGAAATGCTCTCTGTTCTTTTCATTATGGTAATCACTACCTTTTTTCTTGGCTTTAAAAACTTCACCGGCATCCAGAATAAAGTCATATTCACCTCCTCCATGAATTACAATTAAACGGGAACCTCATCCTGACGGGGCTTTCAAGCCTGTTGAAAATCCGCCCAGAAATGCTTGTTTTGGAGTTTTTACCGTTTCGTCGTGCTATACTTTTGCCTTCGTATGACCGAAATTAACCCAAGTTTCGTCCATATAGTAAATTTGATGACCTTTAGATCGGAAACGTCGAATGTCGGGCAAATACTGTCGACGCCACTGCTATATATCGTCGCGTTCGATCAACATTGATTGTCATTTTCTCTTGCAATATCGAAATCCCAAATCTCTCATCAAATTTCCTACTGTTCGCAGGTAAAAATTTGGTAGTTGATCGTCTTCGTTTATAACGTTCAAAATTTTTTGCGCGGTTGGAAGTCCATTATTTAAAAAAAAAGCTGTGGACCTGTCTTCTAATCGCTGATAAAGTAAATTCATCATATTTTTGCATTCTGGTCCGAGATCCAACACTTAATGGCCTTTTTTTTTTCCGGGGGTTGTAAACTTACCATGTTCTTTAAATTCCGCTTTCATTCGCTCAATGCTGCGCGAAGACACGCCCGTTAAATCGGAAACCAAAAGTATTATATCATTATTCGATGTTTCTGGATGTCGATCCTGCAATTTGCAAAACACTTTGAAAACGATAACCTTAGCCGAATTGCTTAAAGGCTTTCCAGCAGCATGAGAGTGGAACGTAAGGGGAGAATATTTACTTTCCGAAGCTGACGCCATAACTCAGGAGGAGTAGGAGACTGACTGACGGAGACTGGAAAAGCTCGAAGCAGAAATAGGATTGGCGTTAAAGTGAGGGTTACTGCATGTGTCGTGTTCGCCAAGTCCCCCGTAAGCAAACTGATACACGACTGGAGAAGAGTAATGACGAATGGGGTTTTTTTTGTTAAATAATGATAGAAACGCAGGTTTTTTACGAAGATTATTATTATTTTTAATCCAGCCTGCAATTTTAATAAGTATAATTATACATTTTATACGCAAACTTTTTTGTTCATAACAGGTTCTTTGGGAACTATTTTCTTTCACGTAGGAATACATCGTGTAGATTAACCCATATAGCCAGGTTGAGTTTGCCGAAAGTATAGTACAAGGGAAATTAAATTTTAGTATAGAGTCGTCCCTCACTATTCGCAGTTTCGACTCTTCGCGTTTTTTTTTAACTCCCAGAAAATAAAAGTTTCAGTAAAATTAGAAGTTTTTAGATCAAAACGACAATGTATATATACCAGGGTTTAAGCTGGCTCGAAACATGCTGTCGCAAAAGTTCTAAAATGGGGGTAAAAAAAGTTGTAGCAAAATGCTAAAACATGCTAGTTGCTTTAGTCGCTCGAAAAATCGTATCAATGAAATTATTTATATCAACAATGCTTAACAGGTGCTGTTAAGAATTTTGAAGAGGAAACAAAAAGGAACAAGAAAAGATCGCTGAAGTGCAAAACGGATATTCTGGAATCGATGAATCCTGTTTTCAGAGAATAAACTGTGGTTAAAAATGCCTGTGGCATTTTCGCGATGGGCAATAATTTTTTCTTCGCATTTTCGAGCAACTCGTCGCATTTTGCGAAAAATGCGACTGCAGCTTAAACCCTGATATATACTATTAGGTATAGGCCTACAGTATTGCATATTAAAAATATACAGATAGAGTATACACATACATAATGAATTCTGGCCAGATGTTAAATTACACGAGAAAAAGTAAACAGGAGCTATTAAAGGTTAGCGCCATTTATAAAATATGACCAAAAAACATATTTATTTCCTCTGAAATTTTTCGTAAATATATTGTAGTAATGTCAGCATTTAACATGCGAGACAATTATTATGAACGTAAGCCTCTTTTCACATACAGTTTTGGTTTTGTTGTTCATGGTTTTGCCATTCATGGACAGTTCGTGGAACGTAATCGCCGCGAATAGTGAAGGATGAGTGGTCCTTATTAACACATAGATACACATATATACATATATTTACATACAAAATTTGGGAAAATTGGACAATTTTATGACGTGTCGCACGGAGTCCAAAGCGCAAAAACTGCCAGAGAAGTATGAAAAATTAAATTATCGAAGAACGAATTAAAAATTGTATCATTCATTTCAGATTATCACAGCATTTATTATATGGATCTGGATTTATTTTATAATTTTCAACGATACTATCAAGTAATTAAAATTGAAAAAAGAGGTTGAATTAGGAAGAGTTGACGGAATATTATTTTGTACTTATTTTACTTTGCCCATTATTTGTCTTAACATAGGTAAATCGAATGGTAATCATTTTTTTTTGCGTGTGTGTGTATACCATTGGCGTACGCAGGGGGGTGTAACCCCCCCATTGCAATGAAACCTTGTATATTTAACATAGAAATACACGGAGTTGTAGCTCTGTAACCCCACTGCGCTTATAACCCCTCTCTTATGAATTTTCTGTGTACGCGTGTGCGTGCCAGTACAGTAAAACCGAATTTCCAAAGAGATAGCACTTCTCCTCCCTAGATGGCGCCACGAACCAAAGTCGATCACGTAATGTATTTATCATTATAGCCTAACAAATTTCCTTATCCTTTTACAAAATATAAATGAACGTTGTTCAGATCGAAATACTACTTTTTTATGTAGTCATACTTTATACGGTTTATTAGCATTTGGGACAAAATGCACACAACTGCATGGAGCATGAGCCAGGGTCGTAGAGTGTCTGAGGCTAAGGTTGGGTGGGTGTTCAGCTACCTTGGAAAGTAGTGTATTTGGTTTCATTTTTTTCTCAAAACTAATTATTGTAAAATTCCGGATTAATTTTTTTGTTTGCAAATTTTAAGATTTTTGTACACGACAACGGAAATTGTTCTTTGAGGTTAAAAATATATTCAAAATATATTTCTACGGCAGATTTTGTGTAAGTCATGTTGTTAATATATGTAACATGAGTCGCCATCTAGTCTACAGTAAGGAGAAGGGAAACTATAAGTTTTAGTAACCTCTACACATAAATTTGCAATGAAATATTTACTTTAAGAATTTTATTCATTAATGTCAAATGAACTAGTTCGATTTCATGACTAAAAATGAATTGTTCATATAAATTAGTTTGAAACTTAATTCAATATTCCATATGTATTGTTGCATGTCTTTTAAGTTTTGTTGAAATTTACGGTACTAAAAATTCATCAAAATAATTTATATCTGTTTCAGTAAAAAAAACCAAACCTTCATTAAAATATTTTATGTCGATATTGCAGATATTTAATGTATTATATATTTTTTAAAAATATTAATAAAATACATCAAAACATTAAAGAATTCTGAATTCTCCCCTGTAGCATCTAAACCCTTCTTTAGAGAGCTTAAAGCTACGGCCCTGGTATGGGCATACGTGCATCTAAGTTAAAATAGACACATATTCAGGGCTGTCCCTAAAGGGTACGCGCTGTGTGCGCCGCGTACTCTTAAG
>QLNU02014229.1:0-14815 GCA_006491805.2 Dysdera silvatica | reverse complement strand
TGCTGCTCAAATGGGTCTTCAAAATAATTTTATCTTTCAGCAAGATAACGACCCGAAACATACTGCGTATAATACAAAGCTGTGGCTCCTTTACAATACTCCCAGCTAAATATCCCTCCACAATCACCTGACATTAACGCTATAGAACGTTTATGGAGCATTCTGGACTCGCGGATGAGAAAACGACGCATATCAAATAAAAATGATATAAAAATTGCCCTTCTCGAGGAATGGACATCCATTTCAACGGATATCACCAAAAATTTAGTGGATTCGTTGCCAAAACGCATGAAAGCTGTGATTAAAGCCAAAGGGAACCCAACGAAATATTAAGAGTGAATTATTATTTTATTAATGAATTTTCTGACCAAAAAACAATTAGTGTACGAATATTTTTGACACATGAGCTATGTGTAAGTTTGTTCATTTTTTGTTATTTGCAGTGCACGTATATTTTTTTTTTTACTTTTTTATGAAGTAAATACAAAAATTTATATTAATTGTGGTGACATTTGGCCCATATCTCTACATCTAATAATTATTATACAGCAGTTTCTTAAATAGAACACACTGCAGGTGTACGAATACTTATGGCATTCTCCACTGTACGCTATGGTATGATGCGTTCGTTATCCATGACAATTACGCTTTTGGGTTTTATGTTCGGCAGTAACTTAT
Source organism: Dysdera silvatica (assembly GCA_006491805.2). Taxonomy (NCBI): domain Eukaryota; kingdom Metazoa; phylum Arthropoda; class Arachnida; order Araneae; family Dysderidae; genus Dysdera; species Dysdera silvatica. The sequence goes on along the minus strand of QLNU02014229.1, from coordinate 14,137 downwards.
TGGAAAACCAGTCTTCGAAATGCTCTCCGTTCTTTTCTTTATGGTAATCACTATCTTTTTTCTGGGCTTTAAAAACTTCACCGGCATCCGGAAGAAAGCCATCTTCACTTCCTCCATGAATTACAATTAAACGGGAACCTCTTCATGACGAGGCTTTCAAGCCTGTTGAAAGTCCGCCCAGAAATGCTTGTTTTGGAGTTTTTAACGTTTCGTCGTGACTTACTTTTGCCTTCGTATGACCAAAATTAACAAAAGTTTCGTCCATATAGTAGTAAATTTGACGACCTCCAGATCGGAAGCGTCGAATGTCGCGCAAATACTGGCGACGCCACTGCTGTATATCGTCGCGTTCTATCAACATTGTCATTTTCTCTTACAAAATCTAAATCTTTCATCAAATTCCCTACTGTTCGCAGGCAAAAATTTGGTAGCTGATCGTCTTCATCTATGACATTCAAAACTTTCTGCACGGTTGGAAGTTCATTATTTTAAAAAAAAAGCTGCGGACCTTTCTTCTAATTGCTGATAAATTAAATTCATCATATTTTTGCATTCTGGTCCGAGATCCAAACACTTAATGGCCTTTTTTTTTTTTTTCCGGGGTTGTAAATTTGCCATGTTTTTTTAAATTCTGCTTTCATTCGCTCAATGTTGCGCGAAGACAGGCCCGTTAAATCGGAAACCAAAAGTATTATATCATTATTCGATTTTTCTGGATGTCGATCCCGCAATTTGTAAAACAAGTTGAAAACGATAACCTTAGCCGAACTGTTTAAAGGCTTTCCAGCAGCATGAGAGTGCAACTTCAGGGGAAAATATTTACTTTCCGAAGCTGACGCCATAACTCTGAAGGAGTAGGAGGCTGACTGACGGAGACTGGAAAAGCTCGAAGCAGAAATAGTAGTATTGGCGTTGAAGTGAGGTTCACTGCACGTGTCGTGTTCGCCAAGTCCTCCGTCAGCAAACTAATACACGATTAGAGGAGAGTAATAACGAATTTTTTTTTTTTTAGATAATGATAGAAATGCAGGTTTTTTTACGAAGATCATTATTATTTTTAATTCGGCCTGCAGTTCTAATGTATAATTATAGATTTTATACGCAAACTTTTTTGTTCATAACAGGTTTCGTTGGGAACTATTTTCTTTCACGTAGGAATGCATCGTATAGTGTAATCCATGTAGCCAGGTTGAGTTTGCCGAAAGTATAGACATTCAGTCTTTCTTGTTTAATTCTATGATGACGTTCACATATCGATTTTATTAGTGACGTAAAACTGAATTAACCAATTGCATCACACAACCGAAGTCACACCTACCAACTAAGCATCCAATAAGAGCTAGAAATTCGTACCATACAATGATCGCCATTATCCAGTTATCACAGAACACCTTGCACAACAACTGTGGCCATTACTACTATTAAGTAGCATTGTTTTTAGTTGTTATTTTCACATGATAGATAGCTAACGAAAACACTACTTACTACATATTTTGGATGATGGGTTACTGACGTTGTTTCCGTGGAGCCGTAGTGCACTCGAATGCACGCCATGTCCACCCTATAAGCAAAAGGATTTGACATTTCTGATGTAGAATGATAAGCAATTAAAGAAACTTGCCAATATATCATAAAGCTTTCATTTATGAATCGATAAATGAGTGTTTAATCGATTTAGTATGCTCAATCGATGGTAATTACGTTTCCCCTTTTGAAAAATGTTCCCTTCTTCTCAGATGTTTACCATGTTTGATACGTTTATTTTCTAGATATGGTGTCACTTTCTGTACAGATAACTGATGTATGACTGTTTCGAGGCTCTTATAAGAGGCGTTAGTAGCTGTTGAGATTCGTTTGATAGATTATGAATGATTTAAAAGTCCATTTTTAGGATAGAGCACCTGCTTAGGAAAGAACCTTATTTTCAAAAGATGTGACCATTTGCCTAAGAAGCAGTAGCGAATTTAGTCAGAAGCTTCGCTCCCTAAATAGCCATGGTATATATGAAAAAAAATAATAACAACACTTCGATACAGCAAGGGCTAATATTTTCTCTTTTTCTCTACTCTCTCTCTCTCTCTCTCTCACACACACACACACAGAAAATCCTAAATCTACCATAAAAGACTAATACTTTACACGAATTGACCATGATTAATCAGCTTTAATTTGATGTGTGTTAAATTATCAGAAAATTGGAAAATCAAACAGGCATCTTTAAACTTCTATTTTCTGTAATTGCAAAAGTTTCATTCAAAATTCAGTTTTAGTTAGGTAATAAGAAATTTTCCTTATAACGAGAATTGGCTATACATCGAATAAATAACATCAGTAAAAATGGAGATGTCGTATTTTTCATTATTCAATTGCTATTTTTCGTAACGAAATGAAAAAATAATATAATTAGTATAATTAAATAATATAATTAAATAACTTACGCCATTTTTGAGTGACTGGGAAAGAACTTCGAAATATTCATCCGATCGTATAAGCCAGATTCCTAACAAACATGATATAGAAATCCATAATTGTAACGATATAATAAAATATTAATGACTATCATTAAACATTAGTTAAATGGAGAAAACAACCAACTGATGGATAAGCTATTAAACTTATTTTAAATATTTAACTTAAGATTATGTACAATTTACATATAAAGTCGTAAGAATAAGTTTGAAATTTTTAATGCTTTGTACTTAACCATAAAAAAAATTTACCGAGTGATGATGCAGTATAAGGGCACATACAAAAATTTTATTGAAATTTTAAATAACCTTGTTTTATAGAAATTAGAATTTTTTTATATAAAAATTAATGTCTCCTTGTAAGTATTAACTTTTATTAAAAGAAATTCACAATTTTTTTTATAGAAATTAGTAAATTTCTTTATGGAAATTGGCGGTTTTTTATAGAAATTACCCCGTTCTTTATATCGTTGTATTTTATAGGAATTATATCCTTTATAAAAATTAGTAAGATAGTACAAATCTTCATGAAAAGTACCTTAATACAAATCTTTATGAAAAGCATCTTAATACAAATCTTCATAAAAAGTATTTTAATACAAATCTTTATGAAAAGTATCTCAATACAAATTTTCACGAAAGTATAATAATACAAATTTTCATGAAAAGTATTTTAATACAAATCTCCATAAAAAGTACCTTAATAAAAATCTTTATGAAAAGTATCTTAATAAAATCTTTATGGAAAGTATCTTAATAAAAATCTTTATAAAAAGTATCTTAATGAAAATCTTCATGAAATATGTCTTAATACAAATCTTTATGAAATGTATCTTAATAAAAATCTTTATGAAATGTATCTTAATACAAATCTTCATGAAAAGTACCTTAATACAAATCTTTATGAAAAGCATCTTAATACAAATCTTCATAAAAAGTATTTTAATACAAATCTTTATGAAAAGTATCTCAATACAAATTTTCACGAAAGTATAATAATACAAATTTTCATGAAAAGTATTTTAATACAAATCTCCATAAAAAGTACCTTAATAAAAATCTTTATGAAAAGTATCTTAATAAAATCTTTATGGAAAGTATCTTAATAAAAATCTTTATAAAAAGTATCTTAATGAAAATCTTCATGAAATATGTCTTAATACAAATCTTTATGAAATGTATCTTAATAAAAATCTTTATGAAATGTATCTTAATAAAAATCTTTATGAAAAGTATCTTTGGAGAAATTAGTATCTTTTTTTAAAAAGAAAAGAGAGAAGAAGGCAGGGAGATATTTCCTTACGTTTCGAAGTGGCTCTGAATCCGAAGTGATATATTTGTAGGTAATTTTCCTAGAATAGAGAAGCATTTAAAGAAATAAATTCTAATATTCATTTCTTAAAAAGCTTTCAAAAAAAATGAAGTCTCAAATTTGCTTGCTTACTTGCATGCCATTCTGCATAGGGAGTAGCACGTATTCTTCATTTCATCGTTCTCATTATCTAAACAATTAACTTTGAAAACAAAATAAAAGGAATACCAAATTAAAATTATATAAATTTTTAATCCCTTCTTCCTTCCAAATTTCCTACCAGGCTGATTACAATATGTTGTTAAGTAAACGTTTCCCGTGTGAAATTAATATATGTGTATGTTTCTATTAATTCATGTTAAATAATATATCACACGTTAATTTTACATGACATGTATTATATCTTAATTTTACGTATTATATATTATATGTTATCTATCACCTTAATATTACTTACGTTGCGATTGTGTTGTACATTGTGTCACTTTGTACAATAACGCCAATCGATCATAAGCACAGCCACAATTGTTCATGCTTTTATTCTGATAGCATTCTAATAGACAATTCTGGAACAAAAGGGACGGAAAACATGTCATATAAAAATTGGATATGTAATCTAACTATTAGCATGTAATATAAAGGAGTACATGGGATATAAAGATAGGTGTATGATATGAAAATAGACATGCATTATAATTACGATTTTTATAAGCAGAGCCGTCGTGTGTGCGTAAGCTGCGCCTTTGTGCAAACTTGGATTTCAGCGCCCCCATAAACTGGCAAATAAAATGAAATTACTTTCAAGAAATTTTTATTTCTTTAATACACAAATATATCCCTCGCATCCGAAATTCGAGCCTGCGTACCACTCATGTTAGTAGAGGTGCGTTAAGGCAAAAGCGGCTAATTCCTTGTTTGCTGTTCATTTTTTACTGCCTTATTCTTTATTTTAAATTATTTACAATTTTTGTAGCAAAGGTTTACTTCATGAATTGTATAAAACATTGTTATCATTTAGTGTCTCAGTGGATTTAATTAGTTACGCATTTAATAATTGATCTGAGTGCATTGCATAAAAAAATCACTATTTGTCATCTGCGCTCCTCTTGATTAGACGCCTTCGTGCGGGACAAAACTTGCACACCCGTAAGCAGCGGCTCTGTTTGATTAACACGATTGCCAAATGGTCAACACACAAAGCCACCAGGGTATTTTTTTTTAACAAACTATTTATAAAAACTACTTATATATTTTTATAATTTTTTTAACAAAAATTTTTTTAACAAAATTTTTTTTAACAAACAGTAATTTTCGACGCTTGAGCTCAAACTGGAGCTTTCAACATACAGGAGAAAAAGAGACATCGCATTGACCTGGAGCCGAACTAGGGCCTTTATATTAAATCCAGAGTGCTTTAGTTAGGTGTATTCGCGACAAAGGTAACCTGGTATAGTGACAAGGCGCAGAGCACTATGACTCCGCTAGTGCGATATAGTTCGCCCTTTCTTACGTCAACGAAGTTAATAAAAGATACACGTCAGACATAAAACATTAAAATAATGCTCAAATACATAAAACATAGGCATGTTTGTGTAATTAAAATCTGGTATTTATTAAATTTAGAAAAAGAATCATTATAGCGAGCGTGTAAAAATAGTGTTACAGATAGGTTTGACATTAAGTCAGCATCATTATTATCAGAAGCGTTTGGTTAAAGGAATAATTCGTGCCCTGATTGGTTGCTTTCAATCTGATCTATGACGGTGTGGTCTAGAGCGATGACGTCATCACATTTCAACTATTCAGGCATAATGAAGTCCATCCAAACGGACAGCGAGGGGTTCACTCCGAAGCGGGGAGTGTGGAGGGGTCTCCCTCACTAACCGTTCTCTGATTCAGGTAAGAGTAATTTGTTTTCAGGTGTGTATTTTGTAAAAAGTAAATACTAACCTTCTAAAAAGGAATTTATATGTAGGTCACACCCTCAGGTTAAAGGCATAGCAGTCATAATCACGCCCTCAGGTTAAAAGCAACCAATCAGAGCATGGAATACTTCTTTCCCTAAATACCTTTTATTATCTCAGCTTTCTAAGCATCATTATTATCATAAATTTCATTACATATACAGGGCTTGACAAATCACGACGAAACGTACTCGCTTGCCCTAATAAGAAAGCCTAGGCACCTAGTAGGAATAAAAGATTTTCTATTCGCCAATTGTAGAAATTTAGTCGCCGTGACGACCGGATTTGCCGAACGTATTTATATACGGGGTGTCTCAGCACCGGGGTTACAAACATATAGGAGGGGTAAGGTGCAGCTAGACGAACAATATTTGTCATAGAACCTAAGGTCTCAAACCACCCACAGCACCAGTTCTAAAACCGTCCAGCATGCACAAATATTTACAACCAGTGCGTGAAAAGCGCCAGATAAAACTCAAGTCAGCTGCTCAAGTGCATAGATGATTAGGACATCGCATTTTGCGCTTCTCATGCACTGGTCGTCAGTATTTGTGCATGCTGGACGGTTTTAGAATTGGCACTGTGAGTGGTTTGCGACCCTAGATTCTATGACAAATATTGTTCGTTTAGGTGTACCCTATCCCTCCTCGATGTTTGCAACCCTGGTGTTGGGACACCCTGTATATACACGCATATTATACCTCTTGGCTCATTCTTCCGCCAGTCCTTACTTCCGTTTCGTTTGTGTAATTTCGGCAATTCGTTTGGAACGGGTATTCCAGCAAGTATACGCCATTCTAAAAATATACAGTATATAGTTTTCTACATAACCATGAAATCCCACTAGCAAAAATGTTATAATTAACTTTTTGTCATTCATTATTGATTTAAATTAAATTTTGAAAAATATAAAACTTTGAAATCACTTCGTTTATGAGGCCAAAACGAACACACGGCGCTTCTGCACGACACGTTACCCACTTCTCTCTCTCTGTCCTCTTGAAATCGTTCTGAATTTCAGTTGATCGGCTTGTGACGTCACACACTCTGGTGTCATATACGTCTGTACGATGCAGTGAGAACGGGTGTGATACGCCATTTTCTGTTTGCTTCACGTTCGCTGTGTTCTATTCGTTGCAGCGAAAGTGTCTGAGCGTCTGACTTGTTTTTTTTTATGGCTTACGTATGCAATTAAAACTATTTTCCCGCCGCAAACATCCGCCCCACGAACTAATTGAGTACTTGCTTTTTCTTTCCCGACTTTGCAGGATTTTGTGATTCAACACTATACTGATTCACGGGCACTCGAAGCCTATCTGAACGGACAACAAGGGCGCAAACCGTAACGGAGGAGCGTGGGGTCTCCCCCCCCCCACAATTCATTCACTACACGGCGTAAACAACGTGGCGGCTGGTCACTTTGCGAGTTGCCAGTCGTTTTTTGACAACACTGGCAAAAATGCAGTAGGTAACGTGCTATGCAATGACACCGAACACACCTTTAGTAGACTCATAGATAATATCCCACTTATCCTGCTTTTTGAAATACTATGTACAGGCCTTCTCAAAAAATGCGACGGTCTTACAAGTATTCTATCAAATAAAACACAATAGTACACAATGAAACATTTGCGAGAAATACTAAAGAACACAGAACCATCTTCTTCTCGGTAGCTATAATATGCTAAAACATCTTATTAGCGGACACTCACCAGACAGAAAACTTTGTCCGTAAAACAGGGGTGACCTCAAAGGAAGAGTATTATTGTGAAGGAAATTTCTTGCCAGGAAATTTTTACCCGACCGTATGTGATGGATGGCCGTTAAGAGGGATTTTACTGTAAAAGCTTTGAAGAAAGGGGGTGTAATTCGACATGACTGACTAGTACGTCATGGAAAGTATCCTAGAGAGGTCGCTACAGTCAAACCCGTTCACAAGGAGTGGATTTTGGAGGTTAACCTCCTCCCCATTTGAACAATGTTATTGCCCGTAAAATAAAATTACCTACTAGAAAAAAAGTTTGCCTCCATCAACCCCTCTTTTTTACCGAGAACATTCCCTGTTCTACTATAAAATTCTGTGTACGGGCCTAGTTTTTCGCTATAACTGGAGGTATTGTTCGTTCACGAAAAGAAGTCCAATGAAACAGTCAGAAATAACGGAAGGTGACGTCACAAACTTGTTAGTTCATTACAGTAGAGGAGGACTACAATTTCAGAACTTGTTTTTAGTGAACGTTTGTCGGCGCCAAAATCAAGGTCTGAAATGTGAGTCCTCCTCTTCTGTAATGGGATAGTCCGTTTGTAACGTCACCTCCCGTTATTTCTAACTATTCCATCGGACTTCTTTTCGTGAACGAACAGTGAGCAAGCAGGATGACGCACCAATTTCTTTGGACTTAGACATTCGAATATTTTTGCCTCCATAGTGTACATCAACATTGGTTTATGAATGCTCGTTAGGAATAAGAATAATTGTAAGAAAGACAAATACATATTCTTGAAACCTTCTGTCACCTTTTGAACACCGTATGAATAATAGCGCCCTGGGTCGAGGCTGACTCCTTTGTATCTGGGATTGGGTACGATGTCATCGGCGTGTACGCTCATGCGCACAATCACGCTGCTTGTCAAAGGACTATAGTTACTTTTGTCCATATCCACGCATGCCACCATTTCTGTATACCAAGAAAATATTTTGAAGTTAGTCAACAAAACTATAACAACAGGATTCAACGACATTTGCAAGTTGAAATCTGGCATCAGTGAAATTTGTGTGATATCGTTTGATCAACAAAATCAAAGGAAATATTCCCCCCTTCCTAAAGTTTTGTATTTTACTTAAAAGTTCTTTATGTTAAACATCACAATATTAATACATTACATATATAATACATTATAAACATTATATTATAATGTTAAACAGACATACGCACACCTCTTTTTCTCTCATATGCTTTCCAAGTCGGCACGATAGATACGATGACTGAGACAAACTAGGAGACTTAACATGGAGTCCGAACCACGAACCGTTTACGAAGTTCTGCTTACTGGTGATCGAACTCAGCCCTGCGAATTCAGGGGTGGCGTCTGTAACCTTTCCACAACTCCGAAGTCTTCAATTTTTTGTTACGTATAAAGTTCTTTCTGATTTTTTAGGTTACGTATAGAGTTCTTTCTAATTTTTTAGGTTACGCATACGGTTCTTTTAACTTTTTAAGTTACGTATAAAGTTCTTTCTAATTTTTTTAGGTTACGTATGAAGTTCTTTCTAATTTTTAAGGTTACGTATAAAGTTCTTTCTAATTTTTTAGGTTACGTATAGAGTTCTTTCTAATTTTTTAGATGACGTATAAGGTTCTTTTTAATTTTTTAGGTTATGTATAAAGTTCTTTCTATTTTTCAGGGAAAGTATTTTTCACGACCTCAAATGATAATGCTAAATCCCGCACAACTTCTAATGTTTTAGAAAACTTGTGTTAATTCTTGTTGATATATTTTTTTTCCAAATTAAATCTGAAGGCCATAATGCTTCGTATTTTGTTGAAAATGAACCACATGCTCGTACTAGGTTGAATTGTCTAGAGAAGCATGCACTGTATCGCCCGGAAAAGAAGACTTTATTCCTAACGTTACAAAGGTGGGGAATTTTATTCATGGTAAACAAAACTGCTGTGGATCTCATCGTAATTTAAAATCCTACTCCGTAGTAACTCGGAAAAATAAATAAAAAAGCTTGCTCGCTTTTATAGCGGAGCCTTCAGCAAAGTCTTTTTCTGCAGAGATGTGCAAAATCTTTCACTTACTGAATCAATGAATTATTTAGCCCATTTATAAAAATAGGGAGAACCGTTCACTGATTCGGTAAGTGCATACTTGTTATCGGTTAGTGTACAACACATCTAGTGCATAATTCTATTCAGTTAGTGCACAATACTTTGGTTAGTGTATGCTAATTATCGGTTATTGCACAATACTTTGGTTAGTAGAAATAAATGCAATACAATTTTTCTGGTGCAGTTCTTTAAAATCATTAACACGATACCAGTGCTGATAACTATTTCGATAGCGTTAAAAGCTATCTTCGTCAGAGAGAATGGAGGCTTCTGTTTATGTCCGTGCTGTTGGTCGGTGTTGCCATCACGTCGGTTGGAAACTTGATTGGGCGGAGGAGTAAAGCGTATTTGTGGAGACGTTTTAGTGTTTGGGAAGCTAGAATTTATTCACGATGCCAACGCATTATGGAGAAATGCCAATCAACACATCTGAAAAAATTCTCTAAACTTATCGAGCCTCCAATCAACCAAGAGCCTTTTACCCAAGATGCGGTTCTGAACCTCTCCAGTACTTCACTTTCAGAGCATCAACTCAACTTACTTTCCTTAAACTCAAATTTTGCAATAGCCCGGCCAATACATCATACCAATTTCATAGCGCCTATCGAAAGAGCATTAAAATTTAGCAGATTGCATTTTGGTCAAAAAGAATTTCTTCGTCATTGCATCGCAGAAACATTATCCTCGAATAATAATCAGCCTTTGCCTAATATTTCTTCTGCTGATGCTCAGGAAGTGAAAAATTTACTCACGAACGAAGACCTCATTATAACTAGGGCTGATAAAGGTGGTCAAGTCGTCGTAATAGATAAGAAGCAATATTCGGATGGGGTGAACCAACTTATCCAGGATGGCCCATATGCAATGGTAAAGAAAAACCCTTCCACTGCTCACCTTCCCAATGTCAAGAAAACGGTTCGGGACTGTTTCTTCATAGATGAGAAGATTAAAAAGTTAATTGTACCGTCAGTTGCTAATGTTGCCCGACTTTATGCCCTGTCAAAGGTGCATAAACCGGGAATGCCATTCCGACCAATTGTTTCAAATATTGGTACAGCCACCCATCCACTGTCTAAATATCTTGTCCGGAAGTTTCACCTCTACTAACAAATAATATTTTTACAGTTAAAAACTCTTCCAATTTCATTGAAAAATTAAAGCTACTCGATCGTAATTCCTTCAAAATGGTCTCATTTGATGTGAAGAGTTTATTTACAAACGTACCCATCCAAGGCTCACTTGATTCACTTACTCGGAGATTGAAGGAATTTCATTATACAGATTATGAAATTAATGAACTGATTCTTCTTACCAAACTATGTATCAATCAAACTTGTTTTTCTTTTGAAAATAATTTATACAAACAAACCAGTGGTCTTGCAATGGGAAATCCACTTTCCCCAATCCTGTGTGATATATTTATGCACTATATAGAAGATAAAATTCTGTCTCTCATCCCATTCAAATTCTGGACAAGATATGTCGACGATACTGTCACTCTAGTACCTAACGATATGAATCCTTCACAGATCATCAACCTCCTAAACACCGTTGACCTTAACATCCAATTTACTTTCGAAGAAGAAAAGGACTGTACACTGCCTTTCCTCGACGTTTTAGTCCATAGAACACCTACTGGCTTCCAAACCAGTGTCTACCGAAAACCCAATTCAGTTAGTCTTCTTCCTCACACTCTATCGGCTCATCCACAAAGCCAGAAAATGAGCTCGTTTTATTGGTTGGTGTCTCGTGCCATCAAATTCTCTTCTACAAGTGACGCATTGACTAAGGAAATCAGCTACATTCGAAAAATTGCCTCATACCGCGGCTACAATCCCACAATTATTGATCATATTTTTAAGAAACTCACTAAACCTAAACCGGCCTCTTCTCTCTCCAGTGATTCTTCAGCTCCTACGAACATTGTCTGAATTCCTTATGTTCCGAAAATTTCTACTAGGATCGCTGCTGTCCTGCACAAATTCAACTTTCGCGTTACCTTCACTCCGATCAACAAAATAGGCTTTTCTCATCTTAAGGATAACATCCCGGATTCTGACAGCTGGGGCATATATTCCATTCCGTGCCAGTGTGGCCAAATTTATATCGGTCAAACACGGAGAGCACTGCGCCTCAGACTAAATGAACACGAAGCTTATGTCAGAAAGCAAGAATTCCATAAATCGGCTCTGGCAAAACATTCATGGGAATTCGGACATCAGTTTCTATTCTCCAATGCACGTATTAATAAAAAAGTCAACTCAACACTTGATCTCAGTTTCTTTGAGGCATTTCACATCCTAGCAAACATCAACGTTGCAGTTAATGATCAACTCCTTAGTAACTCTATATCATCCACTTGGAAAAACCTTTTGGGTCTCACGGCTGAAGACGTCTCCACAAATACGCTTTACTCCTCCGCCCAATCAAGTTTCCAACCGACGTGATGGCAACACCGGCCAACAGCACGGACATAAATAGAAGCCGCCATTCGCTCTGACGACGATAGCTGTTTAACGCTATCGAAATAGCTATCAGCAATGCTATCGTGTTAATGATTTTAAAGAACTGCACCATAAAAATTGTTTTGCATTTATTTCTATAGTGCATTACGAGATTAAAAAAAAAAAAAAGGATGAAGATTTTTATCAAGTGTAAACAGAAACTAGAATTTATAATAAAGATGAAAGGAATAAACAAAGGCTAAATGGACAGAATAATGATGATTATCGTTCCGAATACCTACGTATTTTTAATAAAAATCTTTGTCATAAAAAATATGTTAATTTTAAGAACATACCAATGGAAATTAAAGTAATTTTTCGTTGCTTTACTTTGGCTTATAATGTCCTTCTGCCAAAGATATACAACAAATGAACTCTTTAAAATAAATATAATTCAGAAATATGAAAATTTACCCTTTTTCTTGTCAACATCACCGCATTCTGTAGGAGAATCTCGGAACAAGCTTCGGCTTTATATTCTCTTCCATTTCTAACTTCAAAACTTAAAATAATTTAATATAGATCTTCTCTTACATTTCTATAATTTTTATACTGCTCAAGCTATGTATCACGAAATATTGTATATCGGGTTGAATAAAAATGTATTATTATTATTACTATTATTTCTGCTTATAAATCTGATCTGCGTATTGTTAAATCAAATTATCTTGTATATAATAGAAACTATTTTCGTTTTCTTAGTATATTGTAAAATATTGTTGAACTAGTAGCTTGAAATTGATTGGCAATTTTTTCGTTGCCAATTGTCATGTTGCCAAAAGATATAATATTGGAGCGTCGAAGAGCGTCGAGCTTTGGAGCAGACATTTTATCAAATCTAAACATGGTCAGTAGCGCATTATTTCCGAATTACAGCATCGCGTATAATAACTATAAGAGAAAGTGATTTCTCTCATTTCTTTCTGAGAAGCGCTGTTTTGAAAATCGACAAGATTTTAAAAGCAGAGAGAAGAACTACTCTGCAATGCCATTAGCAAATACATGAAAGCGTGCATTCTTGGTAAATACCATTCAATTGCAGATTTATTACTGATTACCAGGCGATTGGAAGCCTGCTTTTTTCCGTGAGTATAGAGGACAGATCCCGGAGGGAAAAAGCTGACAACGAAACTTACATATTTACGTAGTAACAAGCCGGTATCAAAGAGAAGCTCTGAAGAATGTCGCATAATTGCAAAAGTCGAATAAAAATGGCGCCTTATTGAGTGTGTTTCGTCTTCGTCGCCTTTCTATCTGAGTCTTTTTTTTTTTTCTTCTTGTCTCTTTCTTGAAAGAAGCGACAGAAACGTAAGAAATGAAGGAAGTATGAAATGGAGATACAGGGAGAAAAAGATGGAAGGGAGGGAGAAAAAGGGATTTTTTTTTATCAAAGGCGCACGGACAAACCCTTTCAAGCAGTGTTTCTTAATTTCCAGGTCTTTTTTTTCCCTACTTTGTCACTGAAAGGATGACTTGCGCATGCCCAAAGCGTATGATCGGACTCATTTGCATCAATACAGATATCTCCAACAGAGGAATTCTTCTGAGAATATATATATATAGAGAGAGAGAGAGAGAGAGAGGTGGGGGACCGACTGTATATTGAAACACATTTTACTCAAAAAGGCAAAAATAATTACCTACAATACATTAAGTATCTCAATTTATAAGTGTAAAATATTCGCCAACAGTACATACCTTTCATTCGTTTCACACGGGGGTGTTGCCACTTGTGTTCATTGGATATGGCGAGGTACCCCCAGGACTTAAAATTTTCAATTTTAAAAGGATCCCCTAGCATGCAATGGTCAAATCTGACTCATGACTGCAGCGCAGTGCCGTATATGAGCGTAGGGGGGAGGGGGAGAAGTAGAAAAGTAAAGGCTGTACGATCGATATTTGACTAATAATCTGGGGAAAGGAAATGGAGAGGGGGAAGAAATGGAAGGGAGGGAGATAGAAAAATGGAATGGACGAGACGCTTGGACCTCACGTTATCGGAAGGTGAGGATGAAACTGGCAAATGGCGGTCATTTATGGAAGAAAAATGGCA
>QLNU02014228.1:23107-43166 GCA_006491805.2 Dysdera silvatica | reverse complement strand
GATCAGCATAGCCGAAATTTCAGTTTCATTGTAGTAAGAAAAAAAAAAAACCAGAACAAAAAATATTGCACTTTAAAAGAAAGCGTGCAATGTATATGTTGTTAGATGTTATTATCCTTAAAATGTACGCAATGTATATATACACGTTAGATATTATTACCCTTCAAGGTTTGTAATATATGTATATACACATATTATCATCATCATCACATTCAACCATTATGTATCCATTGATGGGTGAAGGTCTCTCCAAATGCTTTCCACACAAGTCTATCCTGGGCCATTCGTTTCCACGTCACCCCAACCTCTTTTCTTATTTCATCCACCCATCTAGTTTGAGGACGTTTTCTAGGTCTTCGGTGGTCTCTTGGAATCCAGTTCAGAATTTCTGTTGTCCATCGTTGATCAGTTCTTCTTGCAATATGCCCAGCCCATCGCCATTTCAGTCCTTTTACTTTAACAATGATGTCCTCTACTCTAGTTTGCTCTCTCACCCAAGTGTTTCTTTTTCGATCTCTCCTAGTTATTCCAAGCATGCACCTCTCCATGCTCCTTTGCGTTGTCTGTAACTTTCGTATTGCTCCAACTGTTAGACTCCATGTCTCTGATCCATAAGAGAGGACTGGCAATACACACTGGTTGAAGACTTTTCTTTTTAGACATAAAGGCAATTTCCCCTTCAGGATAAAACTGTTTCTTCCAAATGCACTCCAGCCAAGTTTAATACGTCTGTTGAGTTCTTTCATAATGTTGCCATCCATTGAAATCAGCTGGCCAAGGTAAATATATGAATCAGCAATTTCTAGCTCAGTGTTGTCAACTTGTATTTTTGTTTCCTCTACGAAATTATTGAACATGATCTTAGTTTTTTGTAGGTTCATCTTGAGTCCAACTTCTTTACTTCTAGTTGAGAGCTCCTGTACCATGTCTTGGAGTTCTGATGGGTTCGTTGAAAAAATAACAATGTCATCAGCAAACCGCAAATGATTTAAATATTCACCATTTATTTTTATTCCCCTGTTATTCCAATTTATTTGCTGAAAAATCATCTGTAAAGCTGAAGTAAAAAGTTTTGGAGAAATGGTATCTCCCTGCCTCACACCTTTACCAATTTTGATAGTTTTGGTATCTTTATGTAACCGAAATTTTGCACTTGCATTTTTATACACACGTTTCACCATGTCAATGTACACATCCTCGATGTCTGTTGATCTTAAAGAGTTGATGACTGCTGATGTTTTAATAGAGTCAAAGGCCTTCTCATAGTCAATAAATGCCACACACAATGGAAGTTCATATTCATGTGTTCTTTCAATTAATTCTCTTAATACTTGAATATGGTCCACTGTACTGAATCCACTTCGAAATCCAGCTTGTTCTCTTGGTTGAGCTGCATCTAATTTTTTCTGCAGGCGATGTGTTAGCACTTTTGTGAAGATTTTATAAATAGCAGGTAACAAGCTAATTGGTCGGTAATTTTTTAAATCCTCTTTATCACCTTTTTTATGCAAAAGAATTACTGTTGCAGAATCCCATTGGTTTGGTATGTTACCGCTGTTAAGACATTTGGTAAAGAATTTTGCAAGTATGTCTTCTACATATTCTCCAGCTTCTTTTAGGATATCTAATGTAATACCATCATCACCAGGGGCTCTTCCTTTCTTCATATTTTTTATTGCAAATGAAACTTCTTCTTTTAAGATTTTAGGAGCTGTTCCTTCGACTATTTCAATGTCTTCGTTTAATCCACTGTTACTTTCATATAGTTTTTTGTAGAATTCTTCAACTCTTCTAAGTATTTCTTCCCTATTTCTTGTTACGGTGCCATCCTCTCCTTTTAATGCAATGATGTGTTTCTTCCCAACAGATAAACTTCCTTTAACAACCCTAAGGCTCTTGTTATTTTCAATGGCTTTCCTTACTAGCTCACAGTTGAATTTTCTTATGTCTTCTTTCATGCTTTTGCGCAGAGTTTTACAAAGTTCTATGTACTCAATCCTGGAACTGGTATTTCGATTGTCCACCTTCATATCTCTTCGCCTTTTCATGAGCTGTTTCGTCTTCTCAGATAATTTGCTATTGTGCTTTTTACAGGTTACACCACCAATTTCCCCAGCAGTTTCAACTATTGTCTTAACAATGTTTTCATTTGCTTCTGAGATATCAATTTCTTCAATAAGTCCTTCCAGTGCAGAAAAGCGATTTTTTAATTCCAACTTGAATGCCTCGGTATTTTCTTTTAATTTCTTTAAATCCACCCTCTTACATACTTGTTTCCTAATGAGCTTCTGCCTTTCTAGTTTAGTATTTAAGTGCATTTTACATCTCACCATTCGATGATCACTTCCAGTATTAAATCTGTTCAGTACACTGCAATCTTCAATAATTGATTTCTTGTTTGCCAGGATATAGTCAATTTCACTAGTTCCCCCATTTGGGTGTTTCCATGTCCATTTTCTTTGCGGTTTCTTCTTAAAAAATGAATTCATGATGCTAAGGTTTTCAGCTTCTGCAAATTCGATGAGTTGATCGCCACGTTCATTCCTTTCCCCATATCCGTATTTACCAACCGATGTCTCTCCTTGTTCCTGTTGTCCAATTCTTGCATTGAAATCCCCCATGATGAGCTTGATATGTTGTTTCCCTTTGGTGTGTAACTCTTTGATTTCTTCATAAAATTCTTCAACCTCTTCGTCGGTATGGCTTGATGTTGGTGCATATACCTGTACTATTTGAAGTTGGTATCGCTGGGTTAGTTGAACAACAAGCCTCGCTGCTCGATCTGATGTACTTTCAACTTCCAGAAGACAGTCTTTAATTCTTTTGTTGATTAAGAAGCCAACACCACTTGTTCTTCCAGTTTCCGTTCCTCTATAGTAAAACAAATGTCCGCTTTTCAGTTCCACCAACTCTTCACCTTTTCTTCTAATTTCACTGAGTCCTACAATGTCCCATTTGATCTTGTCTAGTTCCTCTTCCAATTCCTGAAGTTTTGCTTCAGAAGCAAGGGATCGTCCATTAAACGTAGCCAAGGTCAATAACAAACGGCAGCCTGGGCCATTCCAGTGATTCTTAGCACCCCCTGCTTTCATGCCACACTGACCGCTGCCTTGATCAGGAGCACTCCAGCACCTGGAGACTAGGGGCCATGGTTTCTGGTGTGTCAACATAATGGAGGAATTAGCCATAATTTCACCACGCTGGCTAGACGGGTTGGTGAATTAGCCCTCCCCTTCCGCCTTTCTATCCGTGCAGCAAATATTAATTTGCCACATAAATAGAAAGCTCAGCCTGCACCACTTGAAGGCGGGGTAGGACACTAGGTTACTGGCCTGGCCGGTTCCACACATCGTCACATACGTTCAGCGTGTGGGTCTCCTTCCAGTTAGATACCAGCAACCCTTTTGCAGGCCATATGCAGCATATGTGTGTGTGTGTGTGTGTATGTGTATTATTGGCATGTAGAAGGTATAAAATTAACAACCGTTAGTAGAACATTGCAATGTAGCCATGTTGAAATATAAAAGCGTTGGAAACATTTGGTGAGTTTCATTATAAAAGTAGCTGGATTATACTCCAGAAACTAGCTCGCGATCTCCTGGTTGGGAACCACTGCATTATGATTTATTATAACACGAATTCAAGAATTTTAACATAACCACAATAAACAAGGTTTAGGAAATTTCACAGAGCGATGGTTATAAAATATTATCATTGATATATATATATTCGTTTTATAGACGAAATAGCATGATAATTTAATTGACCGTGGAAAACATTTGAAAATGAAAAAATTAATAAATATATAAATTTTGTTAAAACAGATATAATTCCTAACATGGCAAAACACATTATTTACAATTTTCGCGCTTAATGCTAATAGTCAGAAATCCAACTGACCCACCCTCTCTGAATCCACCCTTAAATCGACATGTTTTATTTTAATCAGATTAAGAATTTAATTAATTGGGAGAATAGCTTTAAACTTTGAAAAGAATTAGCAATCATGAATTTTGTCATTTATCTTACCTAAAATAACGACCATAGTTCCCTTTCCCCATCTTCAGGAATCTCAGCTTTTAAGTTCACGTGACTTGATTTCGTCTCATTTGCAGAATCGTGATATCTTAACCATGTTTTAGCATAGGGCGAGTATTCAAATCCTTTAGAGGTGGTCCGTTTAAGCAAATAAACATGAGTGAAGAAACATTTGATATTAGAAGTCTGTTTCTTGCTGGCTGTATGATATTGTTCATGCCACTGAAACCTCGTTCACATTCCGCAGAACTACATGGTAAAATGTTCACCGTTTTTAATAAGCATTGCAAATTTGTGGGTGCTCTTCGCCCACCGTTGTCAATGTAGTCGCGAAATCCACTTAAAATTCTCATTTCATCTGATAACTGAAATTTTGGACACAGTCTTAAAATTGATTCTTGACCAAACGTAACATCAATATTTACTGGCTAATTATCTGGATTTAAAATATTAATATCATCCAGGAATTGTCCATATTGTTGTTTTTTATTCGTCGGTTTCCGATTTACTAACGTGCGATGATTGAAACGTAAAACATCTCTGCACCAAACAATTTTCTATACTTGTCAAAAATTGTATTCTGTTAAATTCCGCTAGTCGGGAATTCGAGCTAATAGAAATAGTTTTAAATTCACCATTCTCAATAACTGACTTGGCTTTTTTAGACTTTTCTCCCAACTTTTCCCTTTTCGGGGGTGAGGCATCTGGAGGGGCTTGACCCTCGTCTTCAACTCCCCCACCTCCACAGGCGTTAACCATTTTCGGTTGATTTTTACGGGTGTACGCTTTGATGACCTAAGATGACAAATGGTTGCAATTGGAATTTAGCTAGCCTTACTCAACTACAATCTCGCCAAACTTTTTTTATTTTGGGAATTCGTTCTGCATTTTTTGAGTCTTATTTTCTTTCGTTTGTAAATTAATTTTATTTGTTTGTGTGGACTTCATTTGTTTTATATGCAATGGTTTATCATAAACGCGGTTTATATGATGATGCCATACGTTCTATATTGTTTGATGATAATGGCCAAAGTGATTTTGAAAGCTATGATCTTTAAAGTGATTTTTTTAATGATGAGTTAGGAGAATGAGTGTTGCAATTATTCATGGAGTACTGATGTTAATAATAAAAAAAATCATAGTATTATTATATTATTGCAATTCCTATTATATTAATATTGTAATCTATTATAACTAATAATGATAATATATATATATAAAAGTTTTCCTCGCCCATTCTTGGCGGAAACAGGCTTTGGGACGGGCAGAGCGCCATGTTCCCAAGCCTCTTTTTACATCACTTCTTAATGTGCCATGTCTAGAAACTTCCTGACAATGTGACACGTGTTTAGGATTGTGGCTTTTTGTATTTCAATGTAGGTGTTTGGGTCAATGTTGAGTATCTCCAAATTCGTCGCAAGCGTTTTTGGTACTATCCCTGTTGCTGAGATGACTAACGGGATGATGAGGATCTTTTCCATACCCCATATATCTCGTACTTCATGTCTGAGATCTTGGTACTTGGTGATTTTCGTTGTGTAGGTTGTCTGTATGTTATTGGTGTTGGGTACTGCTATGTCGATTAAGTACGTGGTCTTATTCGATTTATCGACGAGGGTTATGTCAGGACGGTTATGTGGGACTGTCTTGTCTGTTATGATTGCTCTATCCCAGTAAAGCTTGTGTGTTTCGTTCTCATGCACGGTCTCTGGCTCATATTTGTAGTACGGGCATTTTTCTGTCAGAAAGCCAGCATTCGCTGCCAATTTCTGGTGGACTATTTTCGCTACTTGATCGTGTCTATGTTTGTAGTCTGACTGCGCAAGGATCTTGCATCCTGCCATCACGTGTTGGATTGTCTCCGATGCCGCATGACAGTGTCTGCATTTGTCGCTTTCTATGTCTTTTCTCTGGATGAATTTCTGATTGTTCCTTGTTGCGATCACTTGGTCTTGGATGGCTAGCATGAATCCTTCTGTCTCTGGCTGGAGAGTGCCTTTGGCCAGCCAAGAATTTGATGCCTTTTTGTCAACGTGTGGTTGTTGCAGGTCATTGTAGTGCCTGCCATGTAATGGTTTTCCGGCCCAAGTTCTTAGTTTCTGTTCATTGGCTGTTTCCAGGACACGCTCTTCGGTACTACACAGGTTTAGTGGCGTGTAATTTGCATCTGCTTGTATTATGGCTTGGATGAGTGGCGATCGGGGACTCTTCAACTGGAAGTATTGCCTCATGCTCTGGATCTGCTTGTCATGTAAGTCTTTGAGGTCCGCTTGTCCGCGTCCTCCTTCTTCCCGGGGTAGTGTTTGCCGTTCAATTGCCGTTGCAGGGTGTAGTTGTCCGGCTCTTCTCTGGATGGTTCTCATTTTCCGCTGGAGTTGTTCTAGTTCAGTGTTGGACCATTTGATGATCCCGAAGGAGTAGGTGAGCACTGGTACCGCATATGCGTTAATTGCTTGCGTGGTGTTCTTCCCGCTCAGTTTCGTCTTCACAATGCTTCTAAGTCTTTCTTGGAATGCTTGCGTGAGCTGGACCTTGACTTTCTTGTGCTCCTGCTGCCGTTTTTGCATTATCCCTAGGTATTTGTAGGTTTCGCCCTCGTCCAAGGTCTTCAGTAGTCTCCCGTCTTCGAGTTCGATGCCTGGTAAATCTTCTTTGCTATTCTTCTGTATTTTGCACTTATCGAGGCCGAATTCCATTCCTATGTCCTTGGAGAATGTCTCTGTTATACTGATATATATATATATATATATATACATATCAATATTCCCTCGCTATAGATAAATGACCGTAACAATTAGTAGTTCATTTCTGCGAATTATATTACAGAGTTTGCTAATGAATCCTTTCAGCTTACAGAAAAATCTAATACAAGAAAAACAACTTATAAATTCACAAAAAAATATAAGAATGCGTATTATTTTTCATATAAAATTAATTAAAATTTGTATTTAATTTAGATATAGTAATTTTATAGATAATGTTCAAGCTTCTTCTCAAAATCGAAATCTAATTAATTATTAATCCTTCAATTATGTCATAATTAAAAGATATATTTGCATTTTGGCATTGCCAGAAATTACTTAAACTACCATTTTACTAAAATTGTTTTATGGCTGTTTCTTAGCTTTGACATCTCAAAAGAGAACATGTTTCGGATACGTTAAACTTCACAATAGTTGCTTTACAATTTCATTTGCATGTATGCAATCAACGAAATATATTAAGAAAGAACAAATACTTTTCATTGTATACATGTTCTTCTAGTTCTACGTTTCTAGTAAACTATAAAAAGTTTGCATTTTATATAAAAAGCCTTGAAATATCAGAATTCGAAATTTTTGTATAACTTATTTTATTCCTAAATCAACAGATTGGAAACAATTTCATAACTAAAAGTAACACCCCTTTCTCCACTTTTTGGACATATGTGTGTTTGAAATATGTCGTTCACCATGGCAGTGAAAAATGTTTTGTTCTTGTACTGCATTATAACTAGGTTCTTTCAGGTTTACCAACAACAGTTACAACGAATGTTCTCATCAGAAGCATGGGGCCAATTTCTGAGCTGGACATGGTAGCTATATTATTGTATTCTAAATATTACAGAATTGCGCAAAAGAATAAATTTCAGTGTATGATGATTTTACCATATCCACATTGCCATTTCATCCCATATTTGATATGCAATTTTTCAAATTTCTATATTAGTTTCCTTTAATTTTCATATTTTTCTTTTACAAATTTATCTCTGGACACGCGCTGAATTAACGAACCTGCAACTTTTACAATTTTTACCGGATGATATTTTTTGAGGTTTTACTGGTTAACTATACCTGACTAAAATGCAAAGGTGTACTGTTAACCTAAATGATAGTGAATCTTACTTGTACGCTGTCAGCTATCTGTATTAAAACATACTCTAAATAAATGTCTAATATTAAATTTATAATATTGTTTCAAACGCGGTTTTCTCAAAACTGGAATGTTGTAGATTCGTTAGTTTGGTATGGTGTCCACACTATAATTTTAATACGCATTTTTGCATGTTTTAGTTTAACGTAATTTTTCAATGAAAATGTTAAGAGAGTAATAAAAAATTTAAACTGAAATTTAAAAAAAAAAAACGAATAGTTTAAATAATTATTTTAAGAGAGTTAGTGCTGGAGTAATGATGCAACCAAGGAAATATATATACTTAAGTCAATACCTATTTTTTTTTAAGTAGCTGTTATCGTAAAATTATTAATGATCTTGGAAGTGAACTGATAATGTATCGCGTTGTTCTCTTAGAAATGCCACCTACACAGTCGAAGGTGTTAAAACAATAACATAACTAAAAACGTAATAATTATAATATAAATGAAATGTGGTTGAAAAACACGTCTATAAAGAGGATAAATCATAAACACCAATTTACATATGAAAGGGTTAAACACTGGTAAAATAGCAATGAAAAAGATCACTCAAGCTTTCGGACGCATCAGCAGCAGTCCTTCATCAGGAGTACCGCTGCTGATGCGTCCGAAAGCTTGAGTGATCTTTTTCATTGCTATTTTACCAGTGTTTAACCTTTTTATGTGTAAATTTCCTCCCTGGTACCCTGTATTTTATTTCGACATAAATACCAACTTAGGTAAGTGTTTGATCTGTCGTGGCACCAAGGGCAGATCTGAAAAAAAAAAAATTCTGGAGGGGGGGGGCCACAAAGCTTAAAAACCAGTGTAGAAAACACCTACAATAAGTGTAAATTTGTTATTATCGGTAGGGGGTGGCACCCATTAGACCCGTGTTGCTATTCTCAAACTTAAAAATCTGAATTAATGGTAGTAATATCTCGATGGTAAAATTTAGGCAATAACAACTGCATAAAACTTTTTTAAAATTTTTTATATGAAAGTTAATCATCTAATTTCATGATTCCAGGAATACTCCATGGATTGCTATTTTCGTCAAAAATGGACAGACAGGCGCCTCAAATTTGAAGGTCCATACACAAGTCTTAGTTTGAGCATAAAAATGCTTGAACGCCTTTGGAAGCCCGACACTTTCTTTCATAATGGGAAAGGATCCTATTTACATACTATAACTCTTCCGAATAAATTATTACGAATATTTCAAGATGGTCAAGTTCTTTATTCGATGAGGTAGGATACAACATATCTTTGTTATGAAGTTTAGAATAAAAAATTGAGCTTGAATAATAGTTACACGTTGCCTTTTACAATTAGATTTTCTTTCCATCTTTAGTAAGTCTTTCGATAAGCCTCCTCATATTCTCTGAAATATCATACCAAAATCACGAATTGAATATATATTTTAATCCTTGTAATTTAAGTCATATGAATGGTTCATTTTTTGCGCCTCTGTGGTGCTATGGTTAGAATTCCGGGCCCGTTCGGCTCACAGTGAGCTTATATCCGTGTAAATGCTTTGGAGGTCCCGGTAAACCG
Source organism: Dysdera silvatica (assembly GCA_006491805.2). Taxonomy (NCBI): domain Eukaryota; kingdom Metazoa; phylum Arthropoda; class Arachnida; order Araneae; family Dysderidae; genus Dysdera; species Dysdera silvatica. Next base: position 33,678 of record QLNU02014228.1, on the reverse strand, counting down.
TTAGTCCCATCCTAAACGACCAACAGAGCAGGTTTTTTTTGGATGGGGTGTAAAATATAAATTCAAATATTATATAAAGAAAAGTTATATGTTTGGTAAAATATTAAAATATTACTACATATTTGAAATCTTACAAGGGGAACCCACAGTGAGTGTCCAGCCGATTTTGATGAAATTTTTTTCTTTTGATGAAAGTAGAGCCAAAATAAAGAAACACGTGTCTTGTCCTTCGTGCCAATGTGGCTTATTTTCGGGGATATGAATTTTTAAGATTTTTCATCCTATATATGAACTTAAAATACGACATCCTTTGCAAGCCAATCGGTAGTTTAATATTATAATAACTTATAAGTTACCGGCCTAGCGCTTCGTGTTTTTGCGTTCGATGCCCGTGGAAATCGGTTGTTAATATATATCCTTTTTACATGTTTGTTTATGTATTTTTATTAGTAAAAATACTTTGCTTACAATCGGATTTTGCTCATAAACTTACTTTAATAAAATTCATATTTACATATTTAATTCTGTGATACTATTTTTCGCAGTTATAATTTTTACACGAATTTTAATATTTTATTGAAGAGTTGTAAAGGTACAAAAAGTTTAGGAGTTAGCTGTAAGTTTTTATGTGAACATACCTTTCATAAAATTTGCCTACTCATTGTCAACCTGTGAAGGGATGAAATTACACCAATAACACAGTTTTGTTTTATTTAAGGATGGAAAGATTTTTTCTGAAAACTTTTAACAATTCCATTAAATAAAAACGAAAACCGAGTTAATTCGTCTTATTTTGTTATTATTAGCTTTAGCAGTCATCCACTATTAGCATCTGTTATGCCTAATATTTTTTTAAATATATTTGTCTATTGAAAAATACATTTTTAGTATGTAATATTTTATTTTATAACATATAAACATTTTATATGCATCTCATTTATGTGCATTTTATTTATACAGAAACATTTTATTTTATAAAATGCAATCAATTTTATTTTAAAACTGACTGATGTGAACATATTTTTTATGTATCACTGTCGGAGATGTTGGAATTGTATACTGGTACACAATTTTGGATGATAATTATCATAAAAACATAAAAAAATTCTACAATGTGAGCATTTTATAAATGAATTGTTCGAACAACTGATTTTCTTTGTCTAATATCATCTGGAAAACAAATACCATCTACATTTTCAAAGACTCTTCTTTCGTTCGTCAACTTTGCAACAAACCAAGAGTACAGTAAAGTATTCTTAAAAGTTGGCGCCGAAAGTTGATTATAAATAAGTGAATGGGTCTTCAAAGCATCTATCTGCTCGCATGTTTAAATGACTATTTTCTTGTAAGATTTCAACACAATTTTGTAACCTTTTAATGAAATTTTTTACTTAACTGAAGAAGTACACATCACGAGGTTGACAGTATGGGGTACAATGAGGTGGAATTACTTCAACAGTAGAAGAACAGGTGCCGTCGTCATTTGAAAGGATATTATTAAAGTGTGCTGGATCTACTTAACTACATAACAGGCTGAATGGCTACATCAAAACTTTTTCTATACTTTTCAACTTTTTAATAATCAACAATTAAAATTCGAGTAGAAATTATCACTGCCAATAAGCATACAATTAACTTAATTACATAAATATGAATTTTATTAAAGTAAGTTTATGAACAAAATCCGATTGTAAGCGAAGTATTTTTACTAATAAAAATATATAAATAAATACATAAAAAGGATACATATTTAAACATATTAAAATTAGAATTATAAAGATTGATCAATTTTCCGCGGGCATCGAACGCAAACACACGAAGTACTAGGCCGGTAACTTACCAACTAAGCTACCTATTAGTTTGCAAAGGATGTCGTATTTTAAGCTCATATATGGGATGCAAAATCTTTAAAAATCCATGTCTCTGGAAATTAGCCGCATTGGCACGAATGCCGAGACACATTTCCTTATTTTGGCTCTACTTCCATCAAAACATTTCATCAAAATCGGCGGGGCACTCACTTCGGGTTCCCTTGTTAGTTGAATTCCTTACTCTGAGCTATTTCAGTTTATTTGCAATTAATTTATAGGTTAAGACAAATCCTCAGTTTTCTTAAAGGTTAAAAGAATGCTTTGAACCAAACTTGGTTTTTGCCACTCATTGCCTTGATTTCACTAACTAAATCTCACTAGTTTTTTATTTATAGTATTGAATTTGCCAAATTGGTCGTTTATTACCAAATCGATAATGATTCATTTAAGATAAATATTCAAAACGTTCTCTCATGAGAAATTGAATCGCCACTCCTATTTTTTTTTATAAAACGAAAATCGTAACGACCCAGTGTTACAAAGCCCAAATCATGAGAATGTTGTGGAAATTTTAAGAGCCTCGAATATACAACGCGTATATAGAAATTTTCAATGTCCAAATACAGTATAGCAGCGTATTTGATACGAGATATATACTTTTTAACATAATCCTCGAGATCACGGTACATTTATACAAAATAAAGCTTGTAAAAGTTTAAAAAAAAAGAAGAAAGACCGTACAGATGAGATCCTATGCAAACTGCATGAATTTTTTCCAATGGACAAACAATCCTGTCCACTTGTTTTTGGAAGCTGTAAGTTTATTCGACTACAAGCAATTTTTTTAATAGTCGTCTATTTTAATCCTTATTTCTAATTACAAAAAGCTAATATAAGATATGTCAGCGATAATATTTTTATCAATTTTTGTACTGTGTGTAGATGAAGGTAATATGACGAATTACCTTTGCCATCATATGTTGCATATGTTTTATAGCAAGGTTTCTATTTACTTTGGCGATATATGTAAAAAAAGTGATATCCTGGGTTTCAAAATATTGAGAGTACAATTTCTGTCATTTTATATTTTACAGATGGTTACTCAAGCGATCATATGCTATATCAGTGGGATCCCAGTGGAGCAGTTAGTCTTAATGAAGGGCTAGTCCTTTCACAATACGATCTTATAGATTTTCCTATGAAAAACGCAACTTTAGCAACTAAAGCCGGTGATTATATTTGTTACATTTATTACTTAATTTTAAGGATTTAAAACCATCCTAATGTTTATTCTTCCAATTTTCTTTTTCATAAACGTTCTACAGAACTGGAAATTCAATAATACAGTCTTGTTAAAGCTAATATTTGAAAGAGACTAATTAACTAACTTTGAAATTGAGGGGTTTCGCGTGTATAAGATAAATATATTTGAGGTAAAAATTAAGAAAGAAATGATATGCTGGAGAAATTAAAATTTAAATGAAATTTTTAGTTGTTTGTATTTTTAGTCCGTTACTTAAATATACGCCATGAGAATTAAACAATGCTAAAATCTTATGCTGATATTTTGCAACTTTATAACTACTAGTCTCTTAATTATTAAACTATTTGCGTAGATTAAATAAAAATATTTCAACTCCAATAAAATATAATAAATTTTTAACTCAAATCGCAAAAATACATTTTTGCCATTAAAGTAATTCACCATAAAGTCCGTTTATTTCTAAAAATTGAAATAAGTATAATTCATGTAGATTCAAGTATGATTTCATGTCCCAACTGACTGCTAAATTTTTTTATCAAAGTCGCTTCAAAAATTGCATATATTTTTATTACATATTTCAAATCTATATGCATTTGAGAGTTAAAATATGCAGCACATTTTTGTAAACAAGATTTTTTTTAATATAAATTTCGTACATAAGAACAGGTTTTCATAAAAATCAGATTTAAGGATAATCATATAAAGACCAAAAATTTTGAAAATGAATTTTGATTAAATTACGGTTTACTTTATAGAATACAAATATAAAGCATGTATACTAATAAAAATCACTCGCTGAACGTTTCCTACAAGCCATATTCTGAATACAAAAACCGATAACAAAGGGAGCGCTTGCAAAATCAGTTAGTGAACTCTATGCAAATACGAAAATTTAGGCGAAGATAACGCCATTTGTTGACCAAAGCACGACTCAAAGTCTAGGTATTGTAGAAAATGCATTACCGACGGTTAAATGGGGGGAAAGCGGGATGCGCTTTTCCCCCGTTCCCCGCGCGCGGGATGGAAAAATTGCATATCAGCGGAAACCGCCGAATTAACAAATTTTGTTACTTTCATGTTGCCCGTGGAAATCGCGGGATAAGCAGTTAGAGGGTTAATCGTCGAACACGGTAAAGCCTTTGAATAGCGAATACCTCGGGACTCTGCATCTGATCGCTATTCAAAGGTGTCCGATATTCAGGAGGGTTATAGGAAAACAAGCATTGAGACTGGGAACTGGAAAAATGTGCGTTAAATAGGAGTATTCGCTATTCGGAGAAGTGTCTGTTGAAGAGATTTTACTGTATTTCCTAAAATTCTGTGCATCAAAATTAAAAAGAGCACATATTATAGTTAATGAAGAAAATACATGAAGTTCACTTTTACATATATATGTATATATTTTTAGGTCATTTTTCAGTACTTCAAATAAACTTCAATTTACGAAGGCACATGGGATATTTTCTCATTCAAGTGTATGTACCGTGTATATTAATTGTCGTCCTCTCTTGGGTGTCGTTTTGGATAAATAGAGAAGCAACAGCAGATCGTGTAGGTCTCGGTAAGAAATTTATTCTCTTTTAGTGGTTCTAAAGTTTAGAAAAATATTTTTTTTAACTAAGCGATAACAATATTCTGTCAAGATGCCTACACTTTAGTTCTCTATAAATTGCTTAGTCATTACATAAAGACAAAAAATTTAGTTATCTACGCATTACATGTAGCCACGCTAGTTCGAAAATATATACTGCTAAGATTAAGAATATAAAATTTTTCGGACAGAAGAATTGGCGTAGCTAGTCTCAAAATTTAGGAGGGGGGACTATGTATGTTAGGCTCAAACATCGAAAACGTTCAATGAGCGAAAAAACGACCACAACGCCTTATGACCGTTTCAAAAATGTCACGACCCGAAGTTCGGTTTGTGGCTCTTTCAGCAAACCGCCAATACCCGTTCTGGCAATTTTGCCAAATTCTAGTGTTAAAAAATCTCCAGATATGGCAGGGCTGTACCAAATTCTAGGTTTCAAAATTCCGTAGACGTGTCAGCACCGTATATGTCCCGGAGCCTGGAACCCCCATCCTTTTTCTAGACTGCTATTGTAGCTACGACTATGATATTTCGTATTCGGAGATTGCACATGAGGGCATTTAAAATGGCGCGTGTCAGGACCGTATCGGGGAGAACCTAGAGCCCCCTTTTTTTTGACTGCTACTGGAGCTACAACTACGATATTCCGTATTGAGAGAGTGTACGTGAGGGCACTTAAAATGTCGTATGTCAGAATCGTATGGGGGGGCCCCTATTCTTTTTTAGGTTGCTATTGGAGCTACGACTACGATATCCCGTATTCAGGGAGTGTGTGTGAGGGCATATGAAATATCGCATGTCAGGGCCGTACCGAGGACCCGGAGCCGTATTGATTGTAGTCGTAGCTCCAATAGCAGTCTTGAAAAAGTATGGGAGCTTTGGGTCCCCCATACGGCCCTGACATGCGACATTTCAAGTAGGGATGAGCATCGATGGCTGGTGTTTTACTCACGATGTTCGATGTTTTCACCATCAATGGTGAATGGCCGATGTTTTGAGACCATCGGTTTTTTTTGTTTTTTTTACTGCAAGAGATTTGTAATAGGTTTCGATAATTTGACATCCTAGTTTTGATGAAACCATCCAGGACCACTGATTCACGATCGTTTATGTTTAGATTAAGGTTTAATTGACTACGGTATCAGAAATCAGTAAGCTTGTATATTAAGTATCATATATATCCGCACATGTGTAATTTTTTGCATATAGATATATTCTTAATTATTTTATTCGTTTGCATAATTAAATAGTAGGGATGAGTATCGATACCAAGGGATCGATATATAACATCGATGTTTGAAAATATGATCTCTCTAAACATCGATGTTGAAGCGACATTTTAAAAAATTTTATTTATAACCTAAATTTAAAGTTGTTTTAATTTTAAAAGCAGTTAACTACTTTTTACTTATTTAAAAAAATGGATATTTGTAAAATATCGGTTTCTAAATATCAACGTTTATAACAAAAAAATCCGTGTTCCAATTTAAAAAATATAGAAATTAATTGACTATTAACTAAAAAAAGAATATGTTTAATGACCAAATAAACCAATGTATATGCGAAATAAATATTAATTTATTTAAAAAGATAAAATTTTATTCATTATTTTTAAATTCGACGGTTGGACGTAATTGTTCTCCCGAATTGAAACAAATTGAAATGTCTGTCTTAACAGTTTTGCCCATTAAATCGAAATGCATGGAAGAGGGTTTGAAGTTAAATAATACTTTTCGTGGTGGTATATCCGGTGTTTTCGTAAAATTTCCAAGAAATCGTTTACACATGACTAATTGCCAGATGTCTGTGAGAACCGAATTTTGTCGCGAAGCTAAGTTGCAATTGAGAAGGATCGCCATAAAATAAATTAAATTACAACGAAATAACGATATATATATATATCGAGATTTAGATGAATTCTTATCTGCAGGAATATCTGTTGGTGTACTGTTGTAGCAAATAAATCAAATTATTTGTTCTATGTATGTATATATATATATATATTATGTACCTTTTGCGAATCTATGAGTTAGCCAGGGGCCACCGACCAAAAATGACAATTCTTCCGCTTTATAGGGTTCACGGATGGTCACCCTCCCTCTCCCCTCATCGATCTATTATCATAAATTTTCTCGCCAAAACCAACCACTGTTGTTTGTTTCCAATGGCGCCTACACAATTGAACACTATACTCAGCCTACGGCAATATACCCAGGGGTATCGTCACATATATTCAAGCAAGAGGAGTCCTTATAATGTGCTTAAAGAAACTTTACATTATACTGTTGTTTCGAAATAAAATGTTAATTTTTTTGTGATATTACATAATTACTTATTACTCCATCGTTGTTACCATCATCTACATAAATTTTCATCCGATTCCAACATTTCTTTCTTGGTGCTCTTTTTCTTTTCTTAGTTTTTCCTTCACAGATTTTATATCTGTTTCACGTATTTTTCTTCAGTTAAAATAACGTTGCCATAGAAATATCACTTACAAATGCATTTCTAAAGTTTGTGGTTCATATTTGTTTCTAGTTTAAAAATAATGCTAAGAATGCTGAATTTGAAAATTTGTCTTTTTTTTTATACTTACAGGCATAACGACTGTTTTAACACTATCTACGTTTGGTTTAGATACTAAAACTGATCTTCCCAAAGTATCCTACCCAACAGCATTAGATTGGTTTGTTATCATGTGCTTTACATTTGTAATTGCTACACTTTTAGAATTTGCTGGTGTCCATTACTTTACCAAAATCGGAAGTGGTGAATATCCATGTGTCGACCCTGCCAATGAAACTGACACTGAGGAGAATTATGGAACTTCTCGGATTGGCCCAATTACTGTAAGTGACATAATCGCGAGCGTAATTGGCTGAAAAGGATTCAAATTGTAAAATAAATATTTTGTCTACGGGCATTTACGATGTTTACGAACATTACATATAAACTGTCTTTGAAACATTCAGATACACGTAAGCCCTTTTGTTAATTATTAAATATCGTCGCACTAATCTTACCTCCGAGTTGCTTAAAAGTCAATGACAGAAACACAGGTTCGATTTGTAAGAGAGAAACTGTTTTGATAACTAATAATTTCGAGAAAGGTAAAGTTCTTTAAGCAAATATTGGCAGAAGAGATTATTCAAAGCGTCTACGCGCAGCTTAAGCAGTAAGCTTCCATACTTGACGCATTGGTTACTCGACTATGCCTGTTGTTATGAACTAAACTAGCCATTGGTCCGATTACTCCCACCAATGAGATGAAGACTACTTTATTCCTCTCACTCCTAAAGACTAGTCGGATTGTAAAAATTAAAAAAATAAATAAAAAAGAGCCCAGCAAACAACCTGTTAAGGCTGATTGATGAAGCTATTCAATAAAAATAATCTACTGGCACGTGCAATTCATGTAGCACTTTGGCCTATCTTTTCAGGTTCTTGTATAACAGTGGACATAATTTTGTTTAGGTGGGTTTGATAGCATCACGCCAAGAGAATCTATATCTTTTGAACGACATATCTGTACTTCGAACTATTCGGTAAATTAAAATAATAGTGTAGAAGCTAAATCGCGCTATCATATTGGAGATCTAATCATTGTTCAAATAGCAATTGTATTCGATTTGTGTATACAAACTATTCAGAGATAATGATACAAGTTCACAGGGATTTGTAAAATAGTTCGGATTTTTTATTTAAATGCTTAGGTTGGAGTTGTCTGCAAATGAGTAGCCTAAGTCTAACTTTGTATATAAAGATAAATAATAAGATACGATGCATATTTAAGTCGGCGTCAATAACTCCGTTTATTTCTTTCATCTTACAAAATTTTGTATTTTTGGAAAATTCGCGTAAGTCGGGAAAAAATCCTGAAATTCACGAAACCGTCAAAAAATCCATAAAATTCGCGGAAAACGTTGAGGAAATTCGAGCCGCGAAAAAATTACTGCCATACATATGGTACTGTCTCTAATTTTAGACAGTTTATGTTACTACATTTTTATTAGAATGTACTATAGTTCTAAAATCTTCTATGCGTGAAATAAATTCATTGACAAACACCGCATGTCCCGACAACAAACACTCACCTTTAACGAACATTCACGGTTAACGGACAAAATTCTTGGTCCTGTGAGTGTCTGCTACTGGGAGGTTCGAATATACAGGGTGTTCCGAAAATATCGGATCAAAAGTATATAGCCGTGATGCTTGTGCAGAATGAACCATAATGACCCTTTACATGGGGAGGTCGAAATAAATATCCACGGAGTTATGCATACTTTTATTTCGCAGAGGCGGGATCTATAATGACCAATGGCGCTTACAAACCAAGAAGTTGTCTCCCCCGAAAATTTCAACTCCAGCGCGGGGTTGCTACATTGCATCCTCAAACAGGTTTCCAGGCGTGTTGGCATTTTTTGTGGTTGCTGAGATTGGCGACTTGATTTTATAATTAGCGCAATTTCATAAATAAAGATTTTAGAGCTCCTATGTAGGGCTGGCAACTTCACACAGTGGTGCACTACGAACATAGGAGGCCTCAAGATCCGTGGGAGCCCTCTTGGTTCAAAATAAGAAGTTTAGTTTGAAAAATCAAATTTTCAAACCTCGCAACACCGATTAAGGAAGTTTGCCTAAGGACTGTTCCAATTTTTGCTACGAAGGGCAGGGCAGGCGATAGGGGAGGAAGGGTGCATTGCACAGGGGGCCCTGTACGGACAAGGGGCCCTACTAAAGTAAACTCTAGTATATGTTAGCAAGTCCATAGACGGACGCTTACCAACCTCGCTAATGGGACGCCTTTCCCCTCATACAGTTTAAAATTACTTTGTGCACGTTCATACAAATCGACACCCTCCCAGAGGCGTAGCCAGGCGGAGGTTTTGGGGGTTGCGACCCCCGCCATCGCAATGAAATTTTGTATATTTAACATAGGAATATATGAGTTGTAGCTCTGTAACCCCTCCCATTAAGCCTATAACCCTCCCCTTTTGAACTTTCTGCCTATGCCACTGCACCCTCCCCACCTCTGGGATACTTACTGAATCCGTGAATGCCCTCCACCTGCCAATCATAAACTTTTATGCTCCGAAGATTCTTTTATTTTCGTTCATGTTTTACCATTCAAGAATTCGAAGTCTATCCTGCAGATAACTAATAAATAGCTTGATAAATGATAGTATCGAAAAATTACCCTTGATCCAGTAGCGTACGCAGAAAATTCCTAAAAGAGGTTGGTTCGAATGAGAAGGTTTACCTCTATATCATAGCTTCCCTATTCCTATTCTCTAGACCTATTCAGGGGCGGACTGCGTCGCCGGCCAACAGGCCCCTGGTCCGGCGCGCCTTCATGGGCGATAGGAAGTGCGCCCTCATGGGCTATAGGACTCGCGCCCTCCGATATGGCCCACTGAATCCCTCTTCAATATGCTTATGTCTCGATAGATTCTGAATTATGGATATGGGCGCCGGCATGATGGCCAGGTCGCAGGGCTTGTATTTCCATTTACCATGGAAAAATTTAATAGGAAGCGTTCAAGTATTATGTAAGCACCTTCGTGGGAGGGTTGCTATTGTACTTATTTGGCCATTCTCGCTTTCAAATTCATTCAAACTTTCAAATATAATTTTCATTGGCTCGAAATTGTTAACTCCCACATTCCAGAGATGAACGGCGAATAAGAAACCTGTTTCTTGATAATACAGGCCAGATGCAATCTATTGGTAAAATACGTTTATCATAGGTGTAACTTTACTATTTTATCCAATCATGCTTTTTTATTTGTTTATAGTAATAACTTCGTGGATTATCATTTCCGACCCCCCATGTAAATGTCCATTATAGTCCATTTTGCACAAGGATCATGGCTATATACTTTTGATCCGGTGTTTCCGGAAC
>QLNU02014228.1:0-12104 GCA_006491805.2 Dysdera silvatica | reverse complement strand
TTTAAAGCCTAAGTTCTTCATCCCACTTCTGGTAGCTATTTGGATGAATTTATTAAATAAATATAGTTAATAATTAAAATTAAAAATATCTCGACATTAATTAAGAAGTCTTCCTTGAAAATTAGAACTAAAAATTATGAAATAAACACCTCAGCATGACCTAAAAACTTTCATTGCTAGATGGATGACATAATGTGAACGAAACCTAAAATTATCTGCATTTAATTTGAAAAAATATATACTATTATATGTATTTATATTATTTCTATTATCCGTTTTATACAAAAATACGAGGTTCTAGTATTTGTGAGACCAACAAAATAGATATTTATTTACATCAGGTTAACTTAGCATTGATAAAATAGCAGATGAATAAAACACCCTCTGCTATCTGTTAATTTATTTCTGTTTTAACAGTATCAATCTGTATAGTGAAAAATACTTCCTGGTACTCCCACCCCTGGTAATTCTATTCAGATAAATATCTGTGGTAATAAATATTTATTCTCTCTTTGCAAACTTAAAAGTTAATAATTTTTGAAAAATCATAATTCTAAACTTTTATTAATGATGTGCTTTACGTTAGGTAGCACCTTCAGCTAGCGCATATCATGCGTGGTTTTATTGAAAAAGTTTAAATATCCCCATAGAACAAAGCCACGTTGATGTCGCACAAATTATTCCCAATTTTTTACTCATAAATTTTGCTATTCAAATCGCAGGTCCCGAAATAATTTTTATCGCATGCTTTATACCATGCTTTTGAAAAATGTATTTCTTTCATATGATATAAATGCAAATAATAACAATATATGCATTTTGACTTAAAAAATTTACCTCCATGGTTAGGTCTTTGATTATTATCGTAGTTGACAAGTAGCTCTTTTAAAAGGTTACTGGTGTTACGACTTAATTCCAAGGCTACTGCTGGACTCAGAGCACTGGCAGGAATTTCGGCCGTTGCTTCGGTGGTCGTCGCAGTAATTGCTGCAGAATGCAACATTGCTGAAAATTTTTGGGTTGAACATCTGACAAAAGATTAAAAGGATAATCTAATTAAAAGGTAAATTATCGTAACAATGAATATTATAACAAGTAACACATTCGTCAATAGGAATTCATTCATATGCCATGCACGATTACACTGACGTATGTTTAAATGAATAATATATGAGGTTTCTGTTTCTGGATTTTAAGTTTTAAGAGCGCTTTCAGAGTTATTGGAGGAGTTGCAGTATTTTGAGGAACTATTTGATGGATCTTACATAAAGTTGTTTTAATAAAAAAAACCAAATGGAATTTAATTTTACAATGTGAAATGTTTCATCTAGTTCCTGATTTTTGATATGAAGTTTCTCATTAGTTGATTTATGGGACCGTTTTAATTTTAAGAAACCTATTTTTTTTTACAAATATAATTTTACAATTAGTTTCTATGCTGAAATAATCGACGGTTTCAAGATGGAGATAATATTCTGAAAAAGGAGAAAAAATCCGAAATGCCCAAGTTTTTAAAATTATTTTTTTCACAAATTTCCTTTTTGAACATTTTTTGCAAAATTCTTGTATTGGCTGTTATAAAATCTTGTTGAACCATACTTTTGTTATCGGATAATTATACGGGTAAAGACGTAAAGTAAAAATGTGACTATATAGGGTAATTCCGGGAGAGATGGGCGCCCCCCTTTTTAAGAATTGCTATAATTTCGTTATTTATAGCAATATTGGTGAAAAAATGGCACCATAGTATCCTGAAACTATTTTCTAAAAATGTCTATCAGTATAAATGCCCGAGACACTTAAACAAGTTTACTATTAATTTAGAAAAAAAAATGCAAGTTGTCCCTTTATCCCATACCACTGTGGGTTAGATGGACCATGTGCTACGGGAGAGATGGACCTACTTAAAATTGAAACAGGAATGAGACTAAACATTAGTAATAAAAATTGATAATTGAATATTATAATCACAACTTTTTTTAACTTTATTATTTAAATTCATTAGTTTCAGATTTTCTCCACCCACACAGGCAAGGGCGGATTCAGGATATCATGGGGGCGGTTTCGAGAGCCCCCGGGGGGAAAATGCTTAGTTTTGGACTATTAAATAGTTTAGGTTACTGTCGTTATATTACTAGCCTTCCTTTATACTCACCAAAATATTTAATTTAAGACAATGAATTAAAGCTGGGCTTTTCTTTAATTAAACTATATGGTTTAGGGCAGACTATAGTCGAGTATGACAGAAGGATAACTTAGCAAAGGAGATATATACAATAACCAAAAACGATAATTTACAATGTAATTAATAGAACAACTTTAAATTTAAACTACAAAAACATCGTAATTATTTTACTTTTTTTCATAATAAGCAACTTTTTAAAAAACTTGAAGTTTATAGTGCAAAGTCAAGCCATCTTGGTTTCTTTGAAAATTTGTCAATACCTTTTTTTACATCAATATGAATGTCTCTGTGGGTGTGCATTAAAAGTCTCTTCTGTCATCCGCGTTCGAAGCCAAGTTTGACGGCGCTTCGAGGATAAAAAACTACGTTCTGCTGAAGCAAGACTTACTGAAAACGTAGCGTGAAGGTCGAGAAGCTTGTGTATCCCTAAAAAAACGTCTTGATCGCATTTCTCCAAGACTTAGAGACTTTGGACGCCAATGTAAGACTTTTATTTATTACAGTCATAACAAATAATACATAAAACGTTCTTCGTCGACTTCATTTTTTGCCTATTTAACTCTGACGGGGGAGGGGGGCGATAGCCCCCTCCGCTCCCTGCTGGATCCGCCCTTGTACACAGGTCACATTTATTGGCATATTTGGCGCAGTTCTCATGTAAACAACGGCAACATATAGTATGTCGTATCGAGTTTTCACTGCTAGTAATTGCATTGTAATCCTCACTACTCCTAGCACATTCATTTTCATTCCAATCGTCTAGGTCATTATCGCTAGGCCTATCATCGTATACAACACCACTATTCGAGCATCCGTCCAAAACTAATGAGTTGTTGTTCTTTCTTCGTTTGGTTTTCGATATCATAGGTTTAGGCAAATTAGGCTTTAGACGGCTCACTCAGTTTTGCCTTCTTGACTTTTTGGTTATTTATATTCTCTTCAGAATTCAACACTTTTGAAATACTTGCTGCCTTATCCAGCAAGGTAAGTGTTCTTTTTCCTTTTTTATTTATTATTTTTAAATCGGAATTGCAGAAATAATGTTCAGTAGATTAGTTTGTGTCGCTTCATCACATTTATTGACTGCGCTAGTTTTTTGGTACAGATGTAGTATAGGTCATCTTTTGACGTAGTTTCTTTGGCGGCTGTTTGGCGGTTTCTGGTAACCTCCTTTTCTAGAGTTAGTGAACCTAGAATGTTCTGTTCTGGCAGCCCTAGAGTCAGCGTCCTTGTTTTCTGCTTTTATTCTGTTCATTTTATTTTCCCGAGCTTTTTCACTGCAAAGACGTGCCTTGGATCTCTTTGCATTTTTTGGGGGGATTTTAAAATACTTTGCAGCTTCATTGATCCCCATGATATTTGTTATTGCGTCAACAGCCTTCCGCAAATCGTCTCCATTCCTAATTTCTTTAGTAGACTCCACTTTCCTTTTATATGTTGTTAGCATTTCTCTGGAAAAAAATATAGGTTATATCGGCTGTTTTGTGCGAGCATTATTTTGTACGTTTTCTCAATATCAAATATATAGAAGGTCATATTATAAACACACATAGAGACAAATCATTATTATAGATATAAAATTATTAATCATTTGTTGAAAAAATAAATTTTTAACCATATAAAACATGATCCATCTCTCCCGATTACCAGGGAGAGATAGACCAGGCAGCCATCGCGCCCACTTTGGCACCATTACCACTACGGCTCATTACAACTATTGATTAGCATGACTTAAACCTCATGTGAGATGCTCGTTCAAAAATATTATCAGATAACTTATATACACCTTACGGTCTAAATAACACAAAAAACATTTGACTCACCTGATTTGCACTACGCAACTTTTTCGCTCAAATACTTGAACAAAAACGACAAAAACAACGCACCGTAAGTTTCACATCCGCCATTACAGGCTGGCACTGCCACCAGTACCATCTAGCCGCCGGTTCCAAAAAATAAATGAGTGGTCCATCTCTCCCGGAAGGGCTTTACATGCTCGTACGTTTTAAAATTAAAATAACCTTTATTAATTTTTGTAAATATTTTACATTGTGCAATTCATATCATAACGATAAAGTCTTGGATTCAGTTTTAAGGTATATGATTCTGGTTGTACCGTAAGAGAAAAAGACCCTTTCTCTCTCTTTACAATGAAGGTTTACGTTAAGATCATTATTCAAGGAAAGGTATGCATTCTATATACAAGAACAAATATGATATATATACTAGGGGGTGCGTCCCTACGCTAACTTAAAAAATTAATTGTCGTTTTTAAGTGAGAAAATTTTACACATAGTGTAAGACACAACATAGTGTAAGAAACGCGATTTCAAACTTATGATAAAAGGGAAAAACATATCTATAAAACTTCTTTCAAATAACATTTTTAATCTCATTTTTATCTCGAATTTTTGTACAGGTTTTTGACCTTCATCTTGATAGCGCTACGTCCATGGATAAACAGTGGTCTATCAAAGTATATTCCAATATTATCGAACATTTTCCCCGAGATTTATCTATAGTTATATTAAACATTATAACTATATTGCTGTCGATAAAACACTAATCCATGTTATACTCGTATAAGCATGTTCTTCACTCTGAAATCGATGACCCTCGCCATGAAATCGATCTTCAGTGCAGTAAAAATAAATCCACAATAGAGGTAAAAAATGAGCTTTTTTCCCACATTACGTTTTTCGATGAACAATAATAAAAATTTAGCGGAAACGAATCGAGCTTTATATAAAAATATGACAAATTTGAGATAAGTACTATTTTAATAAATTTAATTGCATCATAAACGTTTTAAATAACAAAGTTTGCACGATATTTTCAGTACAAATTTAAAAGTTATATTGTGCTAATATTTCTTAAATTTTGTATTATGAATTTCTGTACACAAATGTCACGCTGAGGCTTTTAAACAATAGAAAAAGTATTTATATTTATTTTAGAGAAATCATTCAAAAGCATTTCCTTTTTCGTGTACTTGTTTTTCGCTCTGGTTATATTAAAATGATATGAAAAGAAGGATCAGAATCTTAAAAATAACTAAATTGTATGTGTACTGTATATCGTATGCTTATAACGTTAACTACTATTTATAAAATTGAATTGTAATCGAATTCTGTTATCAACATATTCTATAAGATAAAGCAAATATTAAAAATAACTAAATATCTACATCTCGTTCAATTTAGTGGTTCAGAAAGTAGAAAATCATATCATTATTATCAACTTAAGCACAAGTAAAGTAAATAGTAATAAATAAGCACCATTTCAATGTATTAATTTATTTAAACATATGATATAATTGCTTTGCGATGACACAAACAGATAATAATTCCCTAATGAGTGAGCTGCAAGAACCTAAAAGACGAAATTAACCTTTCGCGTTTAACATATTTTTCGAAAATAAAATACGGACCATACTAAGCATAGATTCCTATCTGAAACGTGTCAAACCCGAGGCAAAAAAATCTATTGAAGAAAACGTGATTTTATGGAAATAACTTTAATGTTATTGGTCTAACAAATTGGTGCTTCACAAGTCGTTCCTTTCAGCTTTCCTGAAAGGACAAAACACACTTTTTTTTTCACGGAACTTTTGTTAAAATTCTTTTTTTTTTCACAAAAAAGTGGAAGTTTTTTTTACAAAAGTGGAAAGTTATAAAAAAGAGAGCTGATTTTAGCGCTTTTTTTATAATTCAAAATTGTTTAAAACTAAAGTTACGCTGTAGTAACACAACTTTACATGATGCAAAATAGAGTAAATATTAGTAAAATAGTAAATAGGAGCATATTTTATATACCAGAATCCAACTAATTTGGTGTATACGTTTTAAATTTATTAATATGTGTTCTATTCCAATAATTTTTCAAAACATGATTCTAATATTGAAATTTCAGTTCAAATCTGTAATAAACAATCGGACTACATTACAATGTCTAGGTTTTATGTATTATCCTTTTAATATCAACCAATAATTCTGTGCCTAACTGCCTTTACGTATAATTTTATAATTTTCAAATTTCAAACATATAGATAAATGCAAAATGTATGATTACATTCAAAACAAAATATTTTAACTTGTCAGTAATAGTTTCTGAAAGCAAGTAAGTATAGATTTTATCGTTCAGTATTAGTAATGGTGATTTTTTTATAACTATTGGAAGAAAGTTTAGAATTTATTTTAGTTAATTAACTTTACTGAAATCTGAAGCACCTTTATTTTATGTCTCTCTCTCTCTCTCTCTCTCTCTCCTTTCAAAAGAGTTCTATCAGAATATGTGATTAATTTCTTTTTCACAATTAGCAATTAAAATCTCACGAAATTATTTATCAGTTTATTTATTTGCATGTATAAAAAACTAGTATATTGACAAGATAATAAAGTTTCATCCAAATTAGTTTTAACAAAGAAGTTGCAATTTTGTATTTATTATTAGGATATTGATTAACATCCATAGCAAAACATAGATGTCGGCATGGACATAGTGTCATCGATATGTGAAAAATACCAGTCTCTAAACATCCATGATAGACTGATGTTTTAATAAAAATGTTTGCAATTTAAATCTCATCATTGTTTCAATTTAAAAATATCTTCTGTTTTTCAATTTTTTCCTTCAACGAAAAAGGATAGTCAAAAAAATATTGATCTCTAAACAAACAACGATGTTTATAACCAAAAAATCACTGATGTTCTAATTCCAAAAAGCGTAGAAGCTTTTTAACTAAAAAGAGGGAAGAAATACTTTTAAAAATTAATGAAATAAGGTAAACCCAACACATCACTAAATTAGTTTAAAAATATTAATTTATTTCAGATAAAATGCAGTTCAAAATACCGGCTTTTTTCTTCCCTGGTGTTGATGATTGGGACTTTTAGATCAGTCTTCGTAACCAAACCCCAAAAGATTTTCCGCGCCTTTCCGCATACTTCGATACCCTTTATACATCTTTTTGGAATTTTTTACTTCCCAACCGGCACTTTAAATAATTTATATTTCCATTTTATTTTATGTAAACACAAGAGATCAGAAGAGCGATTCTCAAAAAAACCGTTAATGTCCTTTACATAGGGCGAGGTTCCATAACTGTCGAACTTTCCACACGGTTAGAATTTTCCTTATACTATAGCAAATCAGAGCCAGGAAATTTTATTTTTTTGGACAGGTGGCCGCGGAATACAGAACACATTGTTCACAGGTTTCACTGTACATCCTTTGTGTGTGCTGACAGGCAGCCAGTATAAAGCCGCTGGTTTTTCTCAATTTGTATTTAGGTATAATTAGCTCCGTTTTATGCATTTTGTTTCGCTGTTCCCAGTACTACAATCAGTTAAACTGTATAAACTGAACACAAATTGTAATGAGCAAGTGTCGATTAAGGCCCGATTCCTCAGATGGTAGACGTCTGGGTTTCTCATAAAACTATAACTCATGACAAAGCATAACCTTAGTTGTCCTTGCGCCTTAAAACGCAAAAACAAAACAGATCATCTGAGGCGGTTTTATATTCTGTTTTGGAATGTAAACATCAAGAACGACTAAGTAATAGCAATAAGGATTCGTTACTTAAGGCAACCGGCTGATATTTTTGAATTGCAAACGTCTACATTAATTAGTGGAAATTAATGTAGCATAAATTATGCGAAACGTTATTTTACTTTATGTTGATATAAGTTTGTCTATTTTCTAATTATTCTGAAAGAATCGTGCAGTATCTTTTTCCTATCGACATTTCTAATTGCAACCCAACACAAGATATTTCCACTAGAAATCAGTCATGGAACGGACGCGTCCCTTTTTTATTCTTATGTAAAAGAAAAAAAAAGTTCCATGATGTCATTAAGCTGTCATTTGCAACGTTATCGGTAACGAAACTTCGTAACAATTTGAAAACGCGATTCGAGAAAACCGTTTACAGTTCTCGCTTTATTAAAAAAAATACTTTCACACAATTTTTCTTATAACCCCATTGGTCCTCATTTATTTTCGGATTTCCAAAGCCCGACATAAAGTTTTTGTGGTCTGTGTGGGTCGATGCCTATGCTAGCGAGGTGCTTATTCTTTTCAGACTGGGCTTATTTCCGAACTGAATGTACTAGATCGAAAGAAACCTCTCTTTCTCTTCTTTTCGACTGTCAATAAAATCGAAGATTTCGAGGTTTCTCTTCTTAGAAATAGCGAAAAGATGGGATTTTATCAAAGGACGATTATTTCGGTTCGCAGCACGTTTGCTAGGCTTTAAACAGCAATTAAAAGACATTTGTGCAAGAGGTACATTTTATTCCTTGAAATAAATTTTTTACGTTGTTCTGCACACTGCTGAAAAAAAAGAGAGAGAGAGAGAGAGTGAGAAACGCAAATACCCATGTGGAAGTGATTCTAGTTGGTTTTAATCATTAGTTCGTTGAGGATATAAAATGGGATCTCTTTCTTAGCGATCTAGTCGCTTTCCGTTTTTTAGAAGCGTCTTAATAATGTCCTGCAAATTGGTTTTCTGAGGTTGAAGCCTACTGAACCTTGTTATAATATCTTCTTCTAGTTTAGGCGCTACAGCCATAGTCTTCAGCAGAATTTTTTGCAGGGGTGGGCAAAGATTACTTCAGCAGAAATAAAAAAAATCCATCAAAAATGTCCGTTTAAATTAATCCATTAATTAGTTAAATTAATCCATTATTAAATTAACCATTAATTAGTTAAATATTTATTTAAATTATTTAATTAAATACTTATTTAAATTATTTTAATTAAATACTTCCTATTTAAATTATTTAATTAAATACTTATTTAAATTATTTAATTAAATACTTATTTAAATTATTTAATTAAATAATTTATTTAAATTATTTAATTAAATACTTATTTAAATTATTTAAATTATTGAATTAAATACTTATTTAAATTATTTATTTAAATCATTAATGAGACTATTTAGTTAAAAATTATTTAAATAATTTATAATCTTAAATTTTAATTGACACTGCACACATCTTTTCTACCAAGTTTTTTTTTAAACTAACCTTTAGACTGGTTATATAAAGCTTAATGTCACGATTAAATTATTTCAGGTACATATATTAGCATATATAAAACCATTTTTTTTTAAATCAGATATGGGAGAGATGTATTTATAGGCAGAAATGCCGGTACTCTAGGTCATCGTGGACCAGGTTGAGAACCACTGACCTAGATAATGTAGTAAAACTTGTCTAAATCAACCACCACTTGTTCTTCTAGAAAACTAACCGTTTTGTGGGGTGGCCAGTGCCGTATTTCCCAATAGGCTATACTAGGCTATAGACTAGAGCGGCAAAATTTTGTGTATGAAGTCTGATATAACAAAATCAATACCAGACGATGATATAATCAGAGGTTCTGCCGAGAAGAAAGCTAGACGTCATGCTTTCCATTTAAATACCAGTGTTCGATAGGCTTTTATTTTTTGCTAAAATTGAAATTTATTTCAATAAAATTGAATTTGATTTATTATATACCAAGAAAAGATAATACTTCAATATAAGTTAATATTGTTTAATGTTTATGTTTCAATTTATGAGTTTGTTTTTCAACGTATTTATTGTCAATACAAAAGTTTTTTGTGTATTGACGTATATTGAATGTAAAATGTAAATGTAAAAGACGTATATTGAAGGTAAAATTTTTTATGTTCCTATTACTGATTGGGGAGGGGAGGCGGACGGGTAGGATGTGGCGGCAAAAATAGCCTAGGGGCTGAAATATGATAAATCCGCCCATGGGTATGGCCGCAGAACGGTTCTGATGCTGAACTTTTCAAAATTATAAAACTAAATTTGAATTTTCATAATATCCCCAATACATTAAAAACATGTATATCAACGTAAAAACATACATAAAACCGTACATACACGTAAGGATATATAAATAAGCTTATGGAATTGATAAATTTTCAAAATAGAAATGTTGTGTTAATTTATTTTTCCGCACAATTTATAAAAAATTCAGAAATGATAAGGTGCGATATATATACGTATGAATATTTATATAGACAAATGTCTAGAGGGTAAGAACTCTAATTTGACGCATTTACGTACTTTGTCTCTAAAAATTTTCAACGTAAACTTTTCACGATTAATAAAGGTGCGACATGTATGAAAACATAATGTGTTTAGAAACTGATACATTTAAAAAGACATAAATTTTCACCTTTATAATGTCAATCAAAATGTGTGCTCTTATTTCTATTCAAGATAAATTTCACAGAAAACAAACTTTGCTATTGAAACACAAAAATGCATATAGATACTCAAATTTATAAGAGAATACAGCAATTTTTAATTTCTGTATTAATATAAAATATTACATTGCATAAATACTTAACAAATGTTTATATTTAAACAAATTTATAACGCTTTCGAATTTATAACATTTAATAAATTTGATTTTGTAAATCCACCCAAAATATACAATCGCATTACTCTGAGCTTTTTAACTATAAAATTTATATAGGTTTCGTAATTGAACCAGTTGAAATGTTATTTGATAAATTCGATCAACATAAATTCATAAAAAATTTCACAATTTATAAAATAAATTCCATAATAATTTTGCCTCAAAGTAAATATCAATGTACTCACCCCTATTACGTAGATTTGGGTCTCGTGACTGATATTCTTACAGACATATGTCGGTCTGGACTTCTCAGAAATTCACAGCATTAGGCCACACTGGCCTCACTGACGCCTGAGAGAGCTCAGTGAAGCCGGCGTCCTGTTTTTACCAAGATCGCCAACACTCTAGTTACAATTACAATTTCCCCATTCAGGGAAAAAGAAAAAACACATAAACTAAAATGCAGTATCGGAAAGTTCACATATGTTGTGTAAAATGTCTTCTTGATGCTTTTCACACATTGTCCCTGGTGGGATTCAGTCCTTTTGACCTCCAGTGATCTGAAGAATTTGTAGTGCTTGGTTATTGCATCCATAAATTTAGTCCTATACTGCTTTTCTTGGAAAATCGGCTTATGCTTGTCCAGGTGCAGGGTGTGATTACAATTAATGACTATTACTGAGAAAGGTTAAAATAGAACCATAGCTGCATCTGAATTTCTGGAGATTTCAAAGTGAAAGAAACCAAAAGGGTGAAGGCGAAAAACGGAACGTTACAATGTCAACGGATGGTGGTCATGCTGCTCCGAAGTAGAGAGTAGCTCTTTCAGTAGGGTAAAGTTGATAGGGATGACATCACTTGAAAGTTTACATGGATATTTCATAATATCCATGTAAACTTTCATAACAATACATGTTAATTAACAAACTTAATTCATAACAATACATGTTAATTAACAAACTTAATTCATAATAATACATGCATATTCCATACTCTTTGTATGAAATAAGCATGTATAGTTTGCATGAAATTTTGCATCATATTGATCGTAACTACTAAAACCACAAAATAGTGCAAAAGTTAATAAAAATGGAATGCAGTGATTTTATCACTGCTGCCATCTAGTTTAAGGGAGTAATGATGGTTTGCATATTATCATTGCCTGGTTATAATTTTAACTATTGGAACTGGCAACAAAATATTAGTGTATGTGTTTAAAATTCTAGAAGTTACTCCAAAACGTTCTCTTAATGCTGTTGTTCTTGGAGAGTGTAGTTTATTTTTCTTTTTGTAGACAGGGTGTCTACTGATTTGGAAAAGACGGAACTTTGAAGTGTAAAGGCCTAAGTCGGGGTAAATTTGAAATTCATTCATTGTGATAACAAATAGCTTATTAAAATAATTTTTCTGAACTCGGGGGGACTCCCCGCTATTCTCTTTTTTACGTAAAAGTCCGTATTTTTGTCTGAAGACCGTATTAGTCCCAGTTATTTTTTTAAACTTTTTCTAGTGGTATGTTTGCTGCAAAATTTGA
>QLNU02014227.1:428-19180 GCA_006491805.2 Dysdera silvatica | reverse complement strand
GCTAAGATTGTTGTCACCCACGGCAAATTAAGTCTCCGGCGCTCAGCCATTTTCATAAAGGTGGGTAGTATGGTGTTTCCAATTCTAAATTTATTTATTTTTATAATTTAAGCCTGAGAAGAAGTTTTTTAAGGCCATATTTCACTGAAAACACGTTGTGCTAAGTTTTATTTTGGTTTACAGTATTACACTTAGCTGATTTTTTATTTTAGTTTAAAATAAAATTTATTTTACTTTGGACAGCAAACTAAAATACTTTAGTTTGAAGTTTTTAAAAAATAAAACGCGTGCAAATAACGTCATACCATTTCACTTAATTGCAAAGAAAGAATTATTACACGAAAGAAAAAATTCTCATTTACAACTTCGGTAATAAATTTAGATATCACATTGACTACATCCACGGTCGCCACTGGGAACTACTTTTGAAACTTAGTACGATACATCTCGGAAAATTATAAATCGGCGCCTCTACCATGCACCTACGGAGAAGATTCATAAAAAACGGGCAACTGCACTGAATGAAATTATTGTGAAAATTGTCTATTTTTTGGTGGTGGCTGGGGGCATGTTATTTAAATATAAATAAATACTAATACGGGGAGCTTCGGTGCACTTTAGTCAATTCGAAGACAGATTCGAAGAAAATCAGGAATCTATTTTTTCATAAAAACGCTTCCTTATAAAGGTTTTAGCACATACTTTACATGTGCTGTCATGTGTTTGAATTCTAAGACAACTCTTTTCCGTCTTCCCCTCACCCCTACCCTCCATACTGCTTGTAAAATCACTGTCCTAAAATAGGGGTTCCCAAACCACTGTGAAAGGTTATTGTATAATATTTGCACATAATAATTTAAATACATATTTAATCATGTATGCATCGATTTAAAATATGACGCAACGTAACTAAGGCGTGTAATTTGTTTATCTGAAATATACTCCCTAAAGGCAATGCATTTCGTTCAATAAATAAAATAAAAACTTATATTCTGGGATTTTAAATTTTTCAATCCCATAATTTAGGGATTTTGCTTTCGGGAGTGCAATCTCAAACGGCGACAAATAATGAAGCCAAGAGTACCTGACTTTGGCAGGAAATACTCGATTTTGGGGAGAATTATTATTTTCCCGAGAATCCAATAGCCGTTATATGTTTGCTTTGTTGCTTCAAAGCGCTAAAGTGACATAACATCTGGAAACGCTAAAGCCAAGCTATACTGTGCATCTGCTGATACCATACTGTAAATCAAATTTTGAAGTTCGGAATTTTTGAAATACGTCGGTTCAACATGCAGTACACGGTAAACGAGTATTTTGACATGCACCTTATTTTTGGAGAATCCTGTGATAATGCACTTATCGCGTCTAGATATACGCCGCCCGATTCACAACTAGAAGACATCCAGATGCCAATGTATTTCGGAGCTTAGATTCTTGATGCAGACAAACAGGCTCCGTCCTTCGTACGTGGACATCCGATAGTGGTCGCATTCGTGGAATTGGGATGACACAAATAGAGCAGGCAGTACTGGATGAAATTCAGGAGAATCCTGAAGTAAGCGTACGCTCTCTGGCCTGCCAATTCCGACTGAGTTTATCAACTGTACACTCCGTTTTGCGGGCTAATAATTTACACCCACATTACTTCAAGCAAGTACAACATCTAATGCCAGAAGATTATAGTCATCGTGTGGATTTTTGTGAATGGATTCGCCAAAGGCTACAAAGATTTTTGTAATACATTCTGTGGATTGACAAAGTCCGATTTACAAGGGGTGGGATAATTAATGTGCATAACAGTCACATGACTCACATCTGGTCAACAAGCAATCCTTTCTGTGTCCGCGATTCCAGTGGGAATACTACATAAATGTTTGGGCTGGCATTATAGGCGATAAAACTATTGGTCCATATCTGCTTTCAGATGAATTAAATGCCGACATTTATCTCATCTTAAGAGATGTCCTCTCCCTAGCATGCTGGAAGACGTGCCATTATCTATACGGCGAAGCTATGGCTTCAACACGTTAGTGCCAAGCCACACTTCGGAGTAATGGTTGGATGTTAATTATCCAAATAGGTCGATTGGCCGTGGGGGAGACAATAGCATGGTATTCTAGGTCACCTGACCTAACACCTCTAGATCTCTTCCTTTGGGGGCACTAAAAGAACATGTATATAGGACACTTCCAACTACAGTGGAAGATTTGACTGCTGGACTCCACGCTGCAATAACTACGATAAATAGCGACTATTTGCAGTATGTGCAGCAGTCGATCGAACACCGTGCCTTCATGTGCCGAAAAATGGAGGGGGGGCACTTTAAACAACTTGTATAAAATATGGCTGTTGCAATACCTAAACACTTGATACCTTAATATCACCTAAACACCTTTCGTAATAAAAGAGCGTAATAATAAATATTTGAAGTTCATCGCGCCTGTAGAATAAATACTATGAATCAATAAAAATTATGCATTACTTTTTAAACCTTTTTCCATTGAATGACTTTTTATTCTCGACAATCATGATTGCTTATATTTTCCCCAGAAAGTTTCTGGTAGATAAGTTAGTTTGTTAATTTCATTTAAATTTTGAACTTAAGGGGGTTATTGGGGACCAAGTTCATCTTTCATTTTACTTCCATTTTCATCTAGAAGAACTAGGTATTTTTTTTTTCAAATATATAGAATCTGGAAGCCTAGCTGAAAACCTTGCCCCTCTCCTCGTAAGTGGTGTGTGTTTAGCACGTTGTAAGTTTATTATTCCTCACGGCGGTGGTTGTAGAGTACTATGATTACACCTCTGATATAATAACATACCTTATGGCATCTATCGTTCGAAGGGCTCAGAGGTAAACTAAGCCAAGTGACTTTTTGATAGTTAGGAGATAATTAGCCATAAAGTTTTTGAATGCCATAGAGAAGAGTACAGCGTGTTCAAAAAATTAGGAGTAAATACGTGAATATATGCACGGACGTATCACCTGGACGATTTTTTCCTATAAAATATATTGTTTCCGATGTCAAAGATGCAGTGGCGTAGATAAATTTTCATTCTGGAGGGGGGGGGGTTAGATCTCTTTGGGGTAAAACTAAAAAGAAAAAAAAAATTACCTATTAATATTAGAAAAATGTACTGAAAAAACGTATTTTTAAGTGTTCTGGGGTGGGGGTGGGGGTTCAGACATCCCAGTCCCCTTGAGTAGATACAATTACGTTTACAATATTAATCATTTTGACAAATCTTTAATAAAAACATACACAAAATTTCATTTCAGTTTTAAGAAAACACAAAATACTGTACATTTCGGTAGAATATCGGTTGACGAAAATTTCGCGGAAATAACCGCGAAATCAGAATTTTCAAAAATGAATTAAAAATCAAGAAGTTCGTTTTACAGAAAAATAATCACTCAATCTTAATAAGCACATTGGGTACTACAAAGTGTACTAAGTCTCAAGTGTAAATGCGATTTACACCAAACAAACTTCCCTTGGGAGTATAGTACTGACAGCTCCTAGAACCTAAAACAAACATAAGATCTAAAGTAGTAAAGTATACCCCTCCACAAATCCTTGAAACGTCACTAACTTCAATCAAAATTCACCTTATGTATTACAAAAACGCTGTAGGCATTTAAAAAATATGATGGAATTATAATTTAAAATAAAAATCCAAGGAAAATCTGAAATGCCATAACTGCTCAATTTCACACTTTTTGCCAAAAATAAATTGTACACTTATCAGAAAGGTTTATGACGCGTACGCTTTGGACGTAACATACCCAGGTGCCCTCAATTCGCGCAAAGATTTTCCTTGTTGTGATTTTCGAAGAACATTTCGTCGAATTTCAGTACTTCTTTTACGTCGTGAACTCATTTCGTAATTTAATTATATGCTGGAAGAAAAAACTTACATTGTGATAACGTAACTAAATGTTAGTAAAATTAATAATAAGCATCCACCACGACGTATAACTTAGTAATAGTGGCGTGAAGAGGTTTTCTATTAAGAGTATAGGCTACTTGATTTTGAAATTTCTAATCTTATACTTTACAATATATATTTTTAAAGTACTACTGTTAATTCTGAATTATTTTTTGGCTTAAAATATATTTTAATGTGTAATTTACAATTCCTATTAAAATTAAATTCTGATTATAATTTCATAAAGGTTTTTAGGATGCCAAAAAAAATCTGTTTGGTGTATACTCAATTTTGGGAGCCGCTGTATGTTAAGATGCTTTTCTTATAACACCGATTAAATGCTCAGGACCCTGTCTGTCGCTTTAAATCAAATATGAGATTTCAAATGCTACATCTGTGCAAAGTTAATTGACAATTCTTTCGCCTTCTCTTCCGATACTTGGCGACGGTTTATCTTACATTTATCTTACATTGGGTTGCAATATTTAAAAACGTCTGACGACGCTTTCTGTTACATCACTGCATTTTGCACCGCGGCTAACGAGAAAGACAGACTTGGGCTGCCACGCCCACATCCGCGGTCATGTGATTCTTTGGGTCGGGTCACTACTGTGAATAGTTTGGTGTGGAAGGATCCTTGCTCTAGTTTTTTGCAAGATGTCCGATTTTTTTTAATTTAGATTAGATTTTCTTCTATTTAAATTATATTTTTAAAATCTAAATCAGTTTCCTTCTATTTAAATCAATTTATTTTTCATATAAATTGCAGCCTATTTTTGTAATAACCATTGAAAAAATCTGGCAAATAATATTACATAACACATCGCCGAAATAATTAAAATTATCAAAAATTTTCGCTTTCCCTCATATATAAAAAATTAATATTTACATTAAAATTCATTATAAATTGTAACCCATTGCATTTAAGTATGGCTTTTTTATTCACATCTAATTACCTTTAAAATCTGGGAGAATGAAAATCAGACATTTAATAATTGTAAATTTACGTTTATTACAAACTAAAGTTTACAGGGTTAAGAAATTAAACATAACTAATAATTTCTGGGTTGGGCGTCAAAATCAAAAACTTAACATAAAATAGAACACAGACTGTACTGAAAGTAATTTTCAGAATATTTCAAGAAATAAATATGCAGTGAACAAAATATATGTATCTAGGTTTAATACAGTAAATAAGTCTGAATAATAATAGAAATCAAACTATTCAACTTTGAAAAAAAAATCATGCAGTAACATATTAACAAGTATTTAAATTATTTTTAATTGGAAATTGTAAAATTTATATTACTTACTTTGTAATAATAATAATAATAATAATAAAATGATTTATTTTAAGATAGCACGTTTTAGGTTTACACGAACCATAAGTAAACATACATTTTAAAACATGAATGACTTAATAAATATCCAGATTTTAAATGCATAAACGAAAGAAAACAAATCAAATTGATGTTCCTCCGATCATTTATATTAACTAAGATTAAAATCGCTGTGTAGTCAATGTATATATGTCTTTCTGAGATAAAAATTTACTCATTCTCGAAGCATTATAACAAATAGCTCTCTTGGGAATCAAAATTGTGGTTATCTTTATAAATAAATATATATTTTTTCAGTTGATGCTTGATTCAACTGTTTGAAATATGCCTGTTTTAAAATATTTTTGCGAAATCACACACACGGATAAAAACTGGGTTGGTTAACAAATTGCATATTATGTAATTATAAAAATTCATATTTTTTTAAAGAATTCACAATACTTAATAATAACTTTTAATTAAATGTATTTACCCACAAATACATCATAACACATATACACTCACTAAATATAATTTAATAAAAAATCAGATCATTCGCTGCATAAAAACACTTTTAAGACCTTAATAATAATGCATGACAAAATTAATTCGTTTTAGCCAGTAAAAAAACAGACTCCAGTATCACAAATTATGTTTTTATTAAATATACATAATTCAGAAAAAATTAGATGAATTCTAAAGTATATTTAGTTCCAAATATTTACATGTTTTAAAATCTTTTGCAAAAATGCATTTTAAAGTATGATAAATAACAAGGAACAGTGTAAAGAAACAATGAATTTCCCTGCTCTTAAGACATTTTCCACGTGCTATCTGTATAATTGACATTTACATTACAGTAATGCATTAAATAAGACATGCGAATCCCCAGTAGCAATTGAAAAACAATATTTTTGATACAGCCTTCATATTTACCAGTCAAAATAAAATTACTTAAATTTTTCAATAAACCTTTTTTCATAAAATTCCCATTTGATTATACATATGTGTATGAATGGTTTTTCCATAAATTATATATAAATTATTAGCCCTTTGGATGGCTTTCTAATATAATTTATGTGTAGACACACGTGTGTGTAAATAATACAAGTTAATTTTTTATATATGCATGCTAAGCAATATAGCATTTTTAGTACTTCAATGCTTACATAAAAAATCGCTGTTATAACAAAAATAGAGGGGGGGGGGGAAAGCATTAGATAGTAGTTATACAGTAAAATCTTGCACCAACGATATCCGATAAATTCTTCTACAACGATAATTTTTCTCAGTCCGTATAATAGTGTTGTAGAGAGGTTTTACTGTATAATGAACCATCCCTATAACTCTCTCTATAAGGATAATTTTTCTCGGTCCGTATAATATTGTTATAGAGAGGTGTTACTGTATATGCCTTTGACAGTGTATTTCTAGACAAAAAATAAATACATTTAGAACTAAAATTTATCAAAAAAAAACCCACTGAAAACAATGCAGTTTCAAACAGTGACCAGCTTTCGTTAATGATGATAAACCCTGACCAGTCTTCTCTCATTATTTGCTTATTAAAGTTATTGCCTAAATTTCAATTTTTTTACTTTCCTTGCATCACAGTTTTCTTTCTGCAAAGGATCATTTTTTTTGCTTACCAAAGTTATTTATCAATATTTTAGACCTAACAAGAACTGTATTGGAAAGTTTATTTAAAACAGTGTTTTTGCATAAACATTCATTCGTCAATGGTATATCTTCTGCTCTACTTAATTATACATAATTTATGTAAAATAGAAACTTGTTGCTATGATTCTAAAAATGGTTTGAGATATTTTTCAATTACTTCCACTATTACACTCCAAACTAGAGCAACAGTGTACACTACGGCTTCGGTAGACAAAATCAGCTTTCTTCTATCCAAATGCTGAGTAAATATGTAGGACGAATCTACAGCAACTTCTTTCTCTAATTGTGACCATGAGTAACATAAGTCACATCTTTTATTCCTCAAAACTTTACGAACTGCAAAGCCTCCAATATAGGTTAAAATGAGAATAATAGAAGGTGCAGATTCAAACTCAAAATCAGAATTAAGTAATTCGGAGAAAAATTCAATATTGGCATTTGAATCACATTCTTGTTTAATTGGAATTAACGTTTGAAGAGGTATTTGCATATGTTTCGAGGAATATAAGACAGTATTTCTGAACCGGATTTTTCGTTCATTTTCCAACAGCTGAACATGACTAATGTAATAGTTAACTCCACTAAGTTGACGGTACGAACTAAAACGGCTTTCCAAGCTATCACTTTGAAATTTGCTTAATAGTACAATTAAACTTACAATTAATTGCTTAATAGTTACAATTAAACTTACAATTTTCAAATAAATATGGTACAAGCAAAAGGAATGATTTCATAGTTAATATAAAAGCCTGAAATGTTTGGGAAGTTAAGGAATCAAAAATTGGAATAGACAGTCGCCAATTTTTTAACCATAAGCACAAATCTCTGAGAAATTTAATTTGCATATTATTTGATGATTTGATAGCTTTACGAAAAGGATCATTGAACCTTTTTACTTCAAAGATACTTTTTACGTTCATAACTTTCCACCACTTAATGATAGTATCGATGAAGGTGCATGTTTCTTCAACGTTTACAAAGTCACTCACATTATCTTTAGGAACATGTTTTAATACTGCTACATTATTTTCATTGAAAACTTTCAGAGTTAAACTGAAGTTTTGTTTTTGTATATTTGATGGATACAAAACTGTATTTGAAAGAGTATGGCCATGTTTGACTAGGGATGACTTTTCTTTCTCATGCATTAATTCCAAATGACAATACTGGGCTGAAAGGATGGATTTCTGATTTCCAATTTCCGGATACCTCAAGGTTCTGTTTTTATTTTTTTCGTTTCCCAATTATTCCTTATGCAGTTTAGAATATGGACTGTATCAAACATAAAATATAAGTTACGGGAAGGAGATAAAGGATGTGGTATAAATGGTTTTAAAATTTTAGTGCCAGTGAAGAGTTCAAATATTTCCCGATTAATTGTATTATTGTCAGATACAATTGCAATAATTTTGAATCCTATATTTTCTAGAATATGCATGAGAGATGTTATCATAGATTTTAATTGGTCACTCGTTAAATTATTGACTGTAACAATGGTAACCATATCCCTATATTTCGATAACAGAGATGATATCATGAAAACTTGTGTTCGTTTTGGCTTTCTCAGCGGGATCTGCAGAACTGCAACCATAAATATTACCTCCTTTGAAGATTAATCTAGGCTGAATATAGATTTTATCCATGAGTAAACAAACTAATAACTCATGTTGTTCTAAGCAATTTACTCTACTATCAAGGATAGAGGATGATAATTGAAAATTACATATTAATTTTCTTAAATTACGGGGATGTGACAGACATAATAAGCTACATTTTAATAATGCATTATATGAAGGAGGAGAGTGGACGTATAATCATGATGCCAAAACCATCGTTTGATTAAAGTATTGCCTAGTGTGTTTTGTCATCTGTGATAGAAACATCTGTTCCACTATAAATTTCAGATTTTCGGATTCTTCAAATTCTGGTATTTTTTTAAACTTTTAATTGCAACATATTTTATTTGACTTTCAGCAAGAGAAGTTATTTTTTTTCTCTTCGATGAATGTAATGAGTTCGTCTACCATATTTAAAGATTTTAAATGTTCTGATTTAAATGGCAATACTTTTTTTAGAACTTTAGAATTATTTACATACACACCAAATAACAATTTGTCATGTATCACAATACAACCACAAATAATTGGACAATCTGTTTCAATATTTATGAAACATAAGACAATTTTTAAGTCATTTTTTACGAAAGTCTAATTGTTACCCAAAACAAATTTCTTCTTTAAATAAATTATAACATCATTTAAAGAAAGAATAGTATTCTTAAACATGTATGTTGAATAGTCTGTAAGGCTCTCTTTTATTGCTTTTTCAAGATTTGCCTTCTCTACATCAGCCAGACGTTTTACTTTAGGTGCATGTTGAGTAATATAAGCAGGTGTATTTGGAAAAATACATGGTACTGAATTATCACAAAGTTTTGGTTTTCCTGTTCATATTTTTTTAATTCACCTTTGTAAGTAACAGTGTCATATCTAATTATTGAGGACTCTTCAAAATCTTTATGCAAGTTACAGGATTTTTTATATTAGATAAGTCAGTTGGAATTTTGAGAAGCCACTGGACACGAAGCTCGGGATCCTTTGGCGACGAAAACCCGTTTACACGTTCCGTTTCGCTGTCATAATTGGAACGACATCCACAAACGCTGCAATGGCGTGGCATCTTTGATACTTTAAACAGAATTAACCTATAAAAAATTAAGTTTCAAAAATTGTAGATGACATTGTACCATATACACTAGGACTGCAACTAAACAGCCTTATTTCTGGAAGAAACCTACAGCCAACGATCAAGAACAGTCTTCGAATATGTATATTAATCAGTTGCCTCCAAAACTATCTTTTGTAGAAAAGTTTCAGTAATTTTTGTTGCAGTCCTACACAAGAATTTTTAAGATAAAAGTTTAAAGCTAAAAAGGGCCTAATTAATCATTAAGCTGACTAAGCTGCAAGACTTTTGGGTATGCAAAATATTGAAGAAAATGAAGAGGCATAAACCAAAAAAACTGAAATTTATATTAAAATATAAAAGAAAATTACTTTTCTAAAGTAAAACATTTGATTGGAAATAATAACATAGCTTACGTTTATCTATTAGACTACATTAGAGTCCATTTTTGGCATTTTTCGCAGAACGCAGCACCCTGTCAATGAAACAAGTGGCGTCGCTGCACAGTCCATGTCCTCTAGTTTTCTCTCCTCTTGAAATTGGTTGAGAATTTCAGTAGATCGGCTTGTGACGTCACACTCTCTCTGAAGTCACACCTACACCTCTCTTTTGGCTGTGACTCATGGCACAAACTCATCACTGATACATCTCCTTCACAGATTCAGAAGAATTAACATGACCTAAAAAACACAGCAAACATGGCGACAGGTCAGTTGCCAGCTGGTTTTGAAAACACTTAAAAAAAAATTCAGTAGGGGAAGGACTATGCAATATCACCAAATAAGTGTCGCCCATTCTGCCCTTGCAAAAATTTTGTACCCTGCTGGATGAATGTGTACCACAACATGGCAATACCATATAATGACTAGAGCAACATACCCGAAACCCAAACATAGGGACATAGTTTGCAGGTTCCGGGCCTGGCAGGACACTTTCAACTCACAATTTTTTATTACGTCAATAATCGCAGGTGTTCGTGGTTTTTCTGTCATGTTTATGAGAATCTTAATTAGCTTTCCATAAAAGTCCTTCATATAAGGCATTCATCACCCAACCTGGTTAACAATAAACTCACCTTATTTGGCGCAGCATGATCTTAGTAGTCTTTGTGACGTAAAAAATTAATCAACAAACTTGGGTGAAAGTACAGATGAATCCCATGCTTTGTCGCCAAAACTCGTGCTATACTCTTGAAATGAACTGGAGAATTTTTCGAGCGTATCTCACCCCACTTTCATGTACACCCAGCATATGCACGTTCATGCGAAGCGGATGAGCGTAGCGTCTCCATCGCCATTTTTTTTATGCTGGTGATCATCTTAGGGAGTATTTGAAATGAGTGAACAGTTAAAATCTTTTTTCCCCCGCATGAAGGAATTCCGTCGGCAAATAACACCATTTTGATTCATACTTCGGCAGCCATTAAGACGACCTTCCCACTCCATACCCCCGATACCGAAATATAGAGAAGTACTTCAAAAAACATTTTTTTAATTAAAGAATGGATGAATTGAAGTAGTTCCACAATTCATTAATGAGGATAGGTCGTGGCGTGCGGATGTTCTGTGGTTATTTTTTTTCTACGTGAGCGGAAATGTTATTTTGAAATAAAGAATGGACGATGAAAGGGGGTTTGCTACATGTTTTGAAGTCCATCAATGAGGCATGTCCCTCACTAACGCTTGGGTGCTCTGTGGTTATTTTTTTTTTATGTGAGTCCCCAAGCAAGCAAAAACAGCACTATGGACACTTAGACAAGGGAACATATGCAGTCACACCGTGTCTTTAATAGGATTGAATCTAAAATCATGATAAGCTAAACAAAGTTAGTTATTATCAATCAAGTGTGCGTAGGGGGAGGGGATAAATTCCTTGAAAAATTCTCGTACGCATGACAGGAAAACCCCACAGGCCTGCCCCAATTAGCCCGATAGGAAAGTATGAAAACAAAGTTTCTGGCAAGACTCTAACCTGTAATCTTAGCTCCTTACGCCCATGGTCATGAGCACAATGTGCTTGTTGGGTGGAGTCCCCGCCCGGCAAGTGGAAGGTCGTGGGTTCAGGTCCCACCGAAAGCAGAAATATTTATTTTCTTTCGAACGTTTCACCATCTAATCACGCCATGCCATCGGCGTTGGTATCACTACGCCAATAAACGTTGATTGATTGACATTGTTGTTTGATTTTAGTGATTGTGCAAGATACTAAAATGCTACAAAAATAATTGATACCGCTTAACAATTAGTAATGAACTAAAAAGTACCTTAGTTTAAAAGGTGACTAATTTTTTTTTAAAGTAAATGCATTGAAAAATCGGGCAAATCAATATTTTGAACGGCTAAGAGGGGGGGGGGGGGGCTCGAGCTCCCACTGTCCACTACGGGCGCCCATGACTGTATAGTAATGCTTAAACTATGATATACATTTGTGTGCGTGTGTGTAGCATGTATTTGCGTCAAAGTTATTGGGGCAATTTATTTAAAATTACTAAGGTGGAGGGGGGGACTAATAAGGTGCGAGCTTGGGCCCCCAATTTACGCCCATAGTAGTAAATGCAATTGCCATGTAAATATTTGCTAAGAAACGCTGTTTAAATCTTTATTTTCACGTTCTTAAATTGTATAGATGAAAAATATTTCAATGGTATTATGAAATTAGAATAAGTTTACAGTAGGATTATATTAGACTAGATTAGGCGAAGCTTAAATTAGACTAGATTAAGATAAGCTTAAATTAGACTAGATTAAGATAAGCTTAAATTAGACTAGATTAAGATAAGCTTAAACTAGACTAGTTTAGAATATACATGATCAGATAAAGCTCGATTCGGATTATGTCAGATTAGGATAAATCCACATGTTTTCAGATTAGGTAGATTTAAATTAGCCTAGATTAGGATAAGCGTAATTAGACTAGATTAGAATTTATGATCAGATAAGGATAGATTCGGATTATGTCAGATTAGGATAAATTCAGATTTTGTCAGATTATACAGATTTAAATTAGCCTAGATTAGGATAGATTCATATATTAGCCTACATTAGGAGAGATTTAGACTAGCCCAGATTAGAATGGGTTTACACATTAGCCTATATTAGGATTAGAGATTAGGATGAATTTAAATTAGTCTAGATTAGAATAGATTTAAAAATTAGTCTAGATTAGGATAGATTTAAATTAGTAGAGTCTGATTATCTAATCCAATCTAAGTCTATCCTAATCTAGACTAATTTAATTCTACCCTAATCTAGACTAATTTTTAAATCTATCCTAATCTAGACCAATTTTTAAATCTAGTGTGGTTCACAAACTTTTACAACGTAACATTTTGAAACTTATGAAGATATTTTTTTAATTTACTCGTATATGAAAAAAACAAAAACAACTTAGATACCGGTAATGTAACCCACATGTGCGGATAAGAATCTTCGAAACCTACGCAGATATCGTGGTGCGGAAGGAATGGGGACGCATCCGGAAATTCAAGGCAATCTGTATATCGTATATGACTTCCATGTTATCAAGCTGAATTGCGGTCTTCGATATCACAAACACTGTTGACTTTACCACAAATTTAACTTGATTATTCGTTCGTATATAATTTAGTTTTAATAAATTTTGAAGTTAGGAAATGTAAAAAGAAAAACAAAAAAAATTCAAATTTTAGGACACTTTAAAAACGATGAATGCTGGGAGATTTTGTATTACTGATACAGTATCAACAACGTAAAGCAAGTCCATTGATTTTGAAAACACATCAAATATTTGCCATTTTCCTTCTTCTTTTCAGGGTTCAAGAATATCGGCTTAGAGAGGATGAAATTGTTGATCCTGTCTCTTGGAAAAGCTGTGGATAATTTTAGTCCTGAATAAAAAAAAAGGATAGCTGAGCATTCTTATAAATAATGTAACAGACTCCCGAGGAATGAAAATACGATAACAAATACATTTTTAAAGACACTAGAATACGTTAAGTTTTCGCCGTCTCCATCTCTCGTTGACAAATGACTATGAGCTTATTACCTAGCGCTTTTTTTTTTAGTACTGACATGATTCACTTGGCAATTGAGGGTTGCCTAGCGAAAGGAAAGGTATGGTATCAAACTTCCATTCTTCTTGGAAGCCGAATGACCCTTTCAGGGTAAAAGATTTATACTTTACGGTTTAAAGTATGGATGCTAAGAAGGATAGAGAGATACAGATAGAGAGAGAGATAGAGGGCAGAGTACATTTTTAAGATTAAATTTTCTTACTTGGTGAAGCATTTTCTTGTCGAAAGTAAATTACGAAGGTCAAACAACTTTCTGAAGATACGATTATTTTTTGTATAGTCGAATACTCTTCATAATAAGTTAATAACGTCACTATCTTTGTAGTACTGTAGTGGTCTCTGCAATTACAGAGGTGGTGACTGGGTTGCCACTTGTGGAAAGCTCCGATTGTAATGATGTTGCCGTGCGGCAACAGGGCCGTCGCCCCCAATTTAGATGTCGGCTGTTATGGGACCTATAATATGCGGGACTTCTACAAATATCAGCGGTTATCGTTTTTTGATAGATTGCAGGACGATGGAGCCGTGATAGACTCCATAATATCACAGCTGTCTTACAAGTCAAATCAGAAGGAGTTTAGCTCATGCGACAACTCATGTGGATTGTTACACTGGAACCTTATCTAAATTGAGTCCGCAATACCAAGATACAGATGAACCATGTAGACAGCATGTCTCTGGGTTAAACAATTTATTTACAATCACATAGCAAAATAACTTAAATTGTTACGATTAAGAAATAACATTATCATTATGCGACATTACGAATGCCCCTCATGAGTAGCGTGACCATCTCGTTGGGAGTCCAAACGAAAGAGTACCATTGCCTGGTGTTCGCCTCATCGGCTCTATACTCGCAATGATCTTATTGGCTGTTCACCCTTTTCATACGCAAATGTTCATTGGTTACCCCTTTAACACTAATTGATGATTTGCTGTTCCACTCAAGGGTTCGTGGTGTCACACTCGGAGGGTCGTAATCATCATGTCCAGCAGCGTACTTATAAATAGGAAATGTTTGTCAAGGAGTTTGACGAAATACGATTAAGTAATCTTTGTGCCGTACCGTGTTGTACACTAAACTCAATCGTCGCCTGCAGCCAATGTCTTTTCCGTGGCCGGGAACACAGCGAACCGCTGATGAGTCGGTCCATCTGGATTCTGGATGGGAAAAGCGTATGTGCGGGGAAACAAAATGGCGAACATTAAATCATGATTAAACTTTTAGGAAATGTGGGCTCATGTATCGATGATCGTTAATTTATGAACCCCTATAGTACGATGGTGGTGATGTCATAACATCGTCTGGTAAGTTAAGAAGTAAGACAGTATCGTTTTAATATTTATTGTTTAATGCTCTAATAATAAAAAGTATTTATACATGTTTTATGAATGACCCTAAAATGTTAGTTATTTGACTTTTTATAGCGCCAGGACAACACAGCTCATGCTGTACTAAATAAGGTGCATCTATATTAGGTATTTACTAAGCAAACGTAGTTTTTATTTTCTCATATTTGTGTCATATGCATTGCTGTGGGAAGTAACTAAAGGATAAGTCATTGAATTCTAGCATGCTAGAAAATACTTATCTCAGACCTATAATAATATCAAGATAAGATAGAATGTCGGCCATGTGTAATACCGTAGCATTCAGATTACATTACCTTAAGATAAGAGAAAACCATTGCTTACTTCATTTCCTGTGGCTAAAGGTAAGATATATCCGTAGATATAATAAATGAACACACGTTTCCTGCCTCTAATCAGTTTAATTAATGTATCGTTGATAAATAATATAAAATCATTGGTTATACCATGACCAGGAGGATGACGTGAAACTGATTGAGGCCGTGGAAGACAACTCGTCGATTGCAACCCAGATTTCAATTAGCCGTGGAAAAGTTTTTCTCTCTTAACGTTTTTGCAACGTTCGTGGGTTAATAATTTTATAACTTTTTAAAAATAAGGAATATTTCGTGGAACTCAATAATCTAAGTATACAAATAGCGACATTTTTATAATAATAAAAAGTCTATTGAACCTCAGAGAATTTTTTTTTTTAATGTGGAATTTTGGAAGCAGATCTTTCATGAATAGCAAGTATATTAAGTAGTTTGCTTACGTAATTGGAGGTTAGCTACCATTGGTTTAGGATGTTTGGATATATTTCACGTATTTTATTTGTTTTTACAGAGTAACATAGGACAGATAAGGTCATGCTAAACCAAACCAGGCCTTTATACGTATACAGGTAATAATTTTGGAGCTGTTCGATTTTCATTGTTTCCTTTTACACTAGACACATCTCTCTTCGTAGCGGGATAGACAACGAGACAGACAACTTTAAACAGAGAACTTTAAAGCTCCTAAAGACAACCTAATCATATCTATTGTCCAAGAAATGAAAATTGAAAATCTTCCACCGGAACCGCATAAAAATTGTAACACCCCCTGCGGGTTGGAGGACAGAATCCTGATGTATGTGCGAGTATATTGCGCATACATAGCGCCATCTATAACTGGATGGAAGGAAGTCTATAGGACTCGCATTCAAAGTTTGTTTTTAGGCACCCTTGATTATGGATACTGATGGCTTGGGTAACAGCGTGATTCAATTTCTACTTCGAAATGAACACCTCTTTTGGGGCAAATGTCCAAATAGTATGGTGTAGACCTTCATTCGCATTTTGCGTTTGACCCTGCAAACAACGGCGCAACAGGTCATCAGCTGCCAAGCGTTGATATACAGAAATTATGTATTTTGAAATGACCTGAGAAATTGGGGTCCCAATGTGCAGCTAATGAGGTCCCGGTGTTTCCTTTTTGGCAACAGCCCGTTGGTAGAAGCACCAAGAGATTGGGCCATCAGGGCACTTGAAATGCCCTGAATCTTTTATGTCTTGAGGCTCATCTTAGTTCAAACCTATGAGTATATTTGCTAAAAGTTATAATGGCCTGCCGACAAGTTTTAATAAAAAGTTGTTGTTTACATATAATTATATATTTGGAACCGCAATATCTATAGTCCGTCCGCGTAGACTTGGCGTCCGATCCCGTTAGCAGACGGATTGTTTCATTCAGTAGAGGGTACAGCGTCTTCCAGAACTCGTTTTTTCCGCGCGGGAAAAACGAGGTCACTTATGGTTACCAAACTCAACGTTAACATTTCTAGTGATATCATCTACTCTCACACAACGTTGCAAATATTCATCTCTAAAATTGTGGAAATTCCATTTTTCACCCTAGTCTTACCTTAATAAATGAAATTCCCCAAGATTTAAAGGGACTTTCAATACTAGTTTCAGTACATTCTAGAAATTTTTTGAAGTGGGAAGCCACGTTAGTCAATACATAACACGGGGGGGTCTGCTGGTGTGAGAGTCTTCAATTAATCAACAGTCGCACATAAAATAAGGGGAGAGAAAGAAGGACGATTTATAACAGATTTATCGGTTCGCCAATGAAACCTATAACGGGACAAGAAAGGACAGGATGAAGAAAATCTCACATATTACCCCTAACGGGAAATTCACGAATCATTATTCTTTCCAGCTCTTATTCAGGGCCGCGATAAGGGGGGTAGTCTCCATCAGGGTATCAGATCTGATTTACCGCCCTTTCAAAAATATGTCCCCTTAAGTGGAGGGGGTTACCATGAAACATATACATACGTACATGCACGCATGGGAGTTACAGGCATGCATGCGCAAGTGCATGCACACATACATTTAATATCTCTTAAATGCCGTCAAGACCACAAGTTTCGTCCGCAGTTGTGAGTCATTTTCAAGTACTCAAACTGTAAGTAAACTTTTCGATAAACATGAATCTCAAGAAAACTGTCAAATGAACGTTACTCACCCCTTTTCTTCAAGTCTTAAGAAAACGGACAGTGGTAGTTGATAGATATTAATTAATAAACTCTACCCCAAAATATGCTAAATCATTAAAAGAAGGTTGTGTGGAAATATAACATTGATTTAAAAATTGCGATGAAAATTGAATGTCAAGTAGGTATTCCATTAAAAAATAGTGTTAAATCCGTAATTAACATTAAAACCGAATATGAGCACGATTTAAGTTAAGCAGAGAGGCCAACTGAAGCGACGGTTGATTAAAGCAAGACCAGATTAGAGGATGTCTGCTGTAATAGGATTTTAAATACTTTCCAAGAAATTTTAAAAGTATTTAGGACTTCCATTTCTTTGTCTGTTTGTACGATAACTTCCGTTAGAATTAGTTTATTGGAATGAAATTTTAGTATGTTATATTGAATTGGCCCATGGGAGATTTGGCCTCGAAAATGGATATTATCGCGCAAGTAGCTTTGAATTTAATAAATTCGGATTAAGAAAAATAAATATGTTAAAGTCTACAAGATGTTATTATCAAAAATAAATAAATTAATATTATGAAAATTGATAAATTCTTGTGAAATTTTTTGGAAGTACTTAAATCATCTCATAAGATGTAGTAAAAATTTTTAACAAAATATTTTAAATAGTTTTTATAAGAAAAATACAAAATTATATTTTTACACACACACACACACACACACGCACGCACACGCACGCACGCACGCACGCACGCACATTTAACTTACATATACCACGTGACTAATTGCAAGAAACATGGAAACAACATGACTGGTGTTTAATGCAGCCTTCTAAAACTTGTTTTAATTACATAATTACTGTAATATCTGTCATATAATCACTTTACTTTTACCTACTATCTTTGTATCTTGATTAAGCTCCAGTTCAATTCAAATGTTTAAATTGAACGGAAATGAAATATTTTTTATTCCAACATTAAATCTAATAATAATCCAATAAAATATAAAGGAAAGATTGAATTGTTAGAGAGTTGCTGATTTTTCCCCTTACAAAAAGTCTGTAGGTTATGGAGCGTGGAATATATGTAATATGACAATGATATATTTTGATTAATTTTGACGTGAGCAGACAGATGATTTTTTGATTGAACTTAAAGTATGAATTTGTTGCTATGTTTTAAAAGAATTCAATGATCCAATTTTATATTAAACAAGCAGGAGATGTGATTAAATACCGTGTGCAGAT
>QLNU02014226.1:8447-24213 GCA_006491805.2 Dysdera silvatica | reverse complement strand
CCTGATTCAGATTAAGATCCCACTTCTTATCAAGGTATTGTGTTCACAAATATTTCTATCTCGGCTTTTAAAACACTTACGATGCAATACAACATTATAAGCATGAGCAAAGTTGTGTTGACTTATAAATCTAATCTTTGTAATGCTACGTCAAATTATCTTACTTATAATGCAATTTTAAGTGAGCTATATGATACTATCTATAACAGATTTTCTGATTTATATAAATCTGCACATCAATTCTTTGCTGAAAATGATTCAAGGTAAAGTATGGCCTACTAATTTAAATCCTCTGACTTCATAATGGAATAGAAGAATTACAATATTTATGCAAGCATTACAAAGATGTACTGGATCACCACAGAATTGAAGATGATGTATTGGCAGATTTTTTAGATTTCAAAACATTCTGGCTTTCAGACTTCACACATTTGAGTGGAAGTGCCATGTGGAAATGTTTTTCTAAAAACTACAGTAATGCATATCCAAATCTTCAGTGCATCATAAACATTCTGAGGTTATTTTCTGTTTCCAATGGGAAGGTGGAAAGAGCATTTTCTACGATGAAAAGGGTTAAATCTATTTTCAGAAACAGATTGAAGACTAGTCGGTTTAATCATTTGCTTTGAATATGGTTAGAAGGGGAAGCTTTAAGCGAGAACAATCCAAAAAGTGCAATAGTTGTTCTGAAAAAAAAGTAGTCATCCCGAAATCAAACTATTTTTGACCATCAGCCATCCAAAAAGCTAAAAGTTTTAAATTCCTCAAAAACTCAGTTTACTGATCCACCATCATTATCGTCTAATTCAGATTAAGAAACAATTTCTTACTTGTGTATTTTTATTCCACGTTTATATGATTTTTATATATTTTACACATTATATATTTTACATATTTTATAGATTTTTTTTTTGTAAACATGTTTTAGTCTAAGTATAACAATGAACTGTAGCAAATTGTATAAAAAGGCCAGAAATTGCTATATATTTATACAGAATTGCTATATAAATAATAACTTGGCAAACAGTTAAATATACAAATGAAGAAAAGTAGAAAAAACACTGCTGTAAGCATTCATTGGCTGTTGCCAAACCACAATTCCCACACACACATATCTATATATATAATTTTTAAAATTGTTTTATTTTTACTAAACGTGATGAATCTGA
The DNA here is from genome assembly GCA_006491805.2 of Dysdera silvatica. Lineage (NCBI taxonomy): Eukaryota > Metazoa > Arthropoda > Arachnida > Araneae > Dysderidae > Dysdera > Dysdera silvatica. Next base: position 23,044 of record QLNU02014226.1, on the reverse strand, counting down.
ATATGTGAGCCGCAAGTTACAGGTTGGGCACCCCTGCCTTAAAGATTCAAGCCTAAGCTCAATGACATAAGATGGAGTTTTCTTCACCAAGCCACAAAGCTAATAAAAAATAAACCCTTACATTTTATTTAGGCTTTTTTAGATCAATGTATCTACACAGACTTCCCTGCAACTCTTTCTAATTTTGTATTAATAAATTGGATATCATTAGACAATTCAAACAAGTCCTTGTTTCGTATTTAAAAGAATTTTTTTATTTTTTTTTTTCAATTCGTGAAATATAAAACTCATAAATTCTAAAATTCTATAAGGTGAGTATTCAAAACTTAAGACACATATCTGAAATAAATTATAAATAAATATCTATAAATTAGGGAACCAGTTAAAAAAAGAGAAGAGAACTAGTACAACAAACCTAGCGCCTCTTTCAACCACACAATTAAAAACTAGTTAAAATTTTTCTTTTTACAAAGCACAATTAATGCAAAAACAATTATAAATAATAACATACCTGAGCATCGTGACAAGGATTCCATGATGCATCCATTACAACAATTCGGTTTGCACCAACTAAATTTATACCTAAGCAGCCTGCTCTCGTAGATAGCAAAAAGAGTGACACATTCTCATTTCTATTAAATTCATTAATCAGTTTCTCACGCTCCTGTGCTGATGTACTCCCATCTAAACCTATAACAAAAACACAAAAAATTCAATTCATTAACCATCTATACAACTAATAAAATAAAAAAATGGAGTGACTATTCTCATTAATTTGACATTTTAATTTACATGATTCACGAGCTTTACTCTTAAACTTTAAATTTCAAACAAGATCAGGGGTGAAAGCAGATTTCCCCCAAGGTTCTTTTCCAGTTATGTTCGACGAGAAAAGATTGATGGGATAAAAAATAAGGAGTGTTTAAGGATTATACGAACCCCGAGAATAGCCGAATTCCACAGCATTTCCCTAATTTCAGAAACCATGCTTATAATTTCCACAATTTTTCCACGTGGTCATTCTTTACATTAGTTAACTCAAATTAAAAAAATTAAGCAGGTTTTAATTAGAATAATTATATAAATAACGATTTTTTACAAAATATATAACGTAATCACACTAGTCATCTGTAAACATAGATTTTCAAGAGATTGGGAAGTGAAAAACCTGTAGTCAATCGCATGTGCAGGCCACCATTTTTTAATTACACAAAATCATACATAATTTATGAAAAAAGGACACAATGAGGAAATTAAGTATTTATTAAATTAATAATAATAGAGGATTAAACTGTATTAAACGCAATATTAATTCTTAGAATTTACAAATGTTGTAGTGCAAGATTTTGCATTTGAGAAATTTTTATCAAATACATTCTCGTAACATTTTACATGTCTGCATTTAACTATTAATAAATTTTCTGATGTGTCATGCAGACATGGTTGACCTGACTTCAGTCTTCAGTCAGTTCTAATTTTCTTCACTTGACTGAAGACTCTCTTGCATGCTGCATTACTGTGAGGGATCGTAAGTATTGACGGCATAACCTGAGAAAGTCATTTAAATTTTAATTCACAAGTATCATTTTTTATTCTACCTACGGCTGCCTATTGTGCATCAATGTTATCTTCATTACTCACAGTTTGTGAAACTTCGAAAGCCTGGAACTCGCTGAATTCTGTTTGTAAAGCATCAACAGCTTTATCTTCTGTATTATTGAACGAAAGAACGGGAAAATTTTCTGTAAAATATTTTAAGCTTGAAAATTATGCATTTTCAAAATTCAATATTTGTGTAACCTCTGCATGATGTAACACTTCTAACTCAAAAAGAAATTTATTGCACATGTAGTCACATGCTGCTATGAAATAACTTCTGACCTTTTCATAAAATTCATTTTTGTCATGGATGTTAAAACCTTGGATTACTTTTAGTGTTCCATTTCCAATTAAGATATCAACATCATCTTTTTGATTACTCCTCTAATGATAGTGGACTTTTTCAAATTTCACTAGCATTTCTCCGTACAATTTTAAGAGAAGAGATTTTAGTATATGAATATGCGGTTCCGCAGACTGAAGTTGAGCATTTGCTTTTTTAAATACAGGCACAGTATAAGATAAAAACAAACAGAAAGCCTTATTGATATCTTCCGACAGAAAATAAAACAACCTTTCTTCACGAAACATGGAGCTTTCAGTTTTTTGTTTCTTAGAAATATCCATATAATTTTGAGCTTCCCTTTTTAATTTCTGTGATGCTTTTTTGCTGTTACGTTCTTTTACTTTATATGCATTTTCAACCAAAACTTTGATAGAGTGATTGGTTAGTTGCTTTTTACGGCTCAAAGACTACAGTGGTCATGCTGCGCCGGGACCTACTGTTTTCCGAGGAATCCGAACCTCTTAAGGCCTAGGGAACCAAACCCCGGACTACAGTGAGCAGTGCGATCTTTATGAGATCTCTGAGTAAGCGTTCTTTTTGCACTGCTGGGAGTCGAACCCGGATTAGCGGCGCACTAGGAGAACGCGTTACCACACTGCGCCACCGCAGGGCTTGATAGAGGGAATAGTAAAGAAAGAAAGTGGGGTGATTTGATTCCTTTTCATGGCCATTTCCTTAAAAAAAAATGATCAAAGGTTGCCACTGCTGGATTATACGCTCTAAGCATGTGCCAACAGACAACGAACGAGTGCTAACATGTTTTAATACCTTTTTTATATCAGTCTCATGAAATTCTTGAAGAATTTTCAACCTATCTTTTCTTTCCGAACTCTTTTGTAGGTAATAGTAAATGCCCACCAAAATTTCATCGATTTTAAATGGCAAACATGCAATACTCTTTTCAGCTGCTAAGTTAATAAGGTGGCAGGAACAGCCCATAATTTCAATATGTTGGTGACAATTCTTTAACACTGCTGCTACACCTGCTTTTTTTCCTATCATAACAGGTGCATTATCACAGCTAAAGGCAACACAATTAGAAATTGGAAAGTTTTCAGATTGTAAAGCACTTACCAGAAGATTTCCAATATTTAACCCAGTTTCGTCAGCTTTCAAAGATAGCACAAATAAAAGACAATTCATAATTTTTTCACATAAAGGATCGAAGAAAGTTACCACTATTGGACACAGCTTTGAATCAACATCGTTGCTTCCATGGGTTGCAATTGAAAACAGCATCAAAAACGATGTAAATAAACTTTCAGCGTTAATCATGGAGGTATCGTTAAATGCAATGCAAAAAATGAAAGCTTGATACTATGGTTAGACTCTACAGCCTTGAATGCCTCCTTTTGTTTAGCATTCTCAGGATGCAAAGTAATATCACTGTGACTAATGCTTATGTCTTCACGGCAACACATGCAGAAAGCATATTTTGGCCCCAGTCTTGATTTCTGAATAAAATTAAACATCTCCATATATTCGACTTTAAAAGTTTGGTAGTACCTTTTATTAACGGTCGACATCGTTAACGTTTTCAAAAACACCTAAAAACAAAACTTCCTTTCCAGAGCAAAGAAATACCAGATACGTCCAACACATGGCTTCCCTAAACGAAGTCACATGCTTGACCAAAATCTTATTGATGTAGCGAAAGCTTTTTTTCCTCCCCAAACAACTACAAATCCAGATGCATGATTTCGTTGCACAGAGGCACCAATCTATGCCATAGCTGGAGCTAAAATTCCGTGCCACGCTACGCATGTGCCATCAATGGTAGACGAATTTTTCCAGCTTTTTTACCGTTATTTGCGTTTATTTTCATATATTTATTATTAAATATACACATATGCGCAAAAATTTAAATAAATACACATGAAGAAAAATAGGTATTTCAATTTTTTTTAAAAAAATCAGTATTTTAAAAAACACTGGGGATTTTACACGAAATCTCCAAAAATCAGAAGAAATCGTTTTCCGACCGGAAGACCGATAAAAAATCGGAAGGATTGGGACCTTTGTGTAAAGCTCCTCTTACACCAATCAGCTTTAAAGTTATACTATGCATACTGTCTTTACCCAAAAATAAGAGCTGATCAGAAAGTAACTCCTAGCATGATTTTTCAAAACGCTTGTAATATTAATAAACCTTACCCCTAAAATAAGCCCCAGTTCAGATCATCAGTCAAACGGATGCCAGACTTATTGTCGAATAACCGACTGGAGTGCAGACACAACATACATGCACACTTGATAACAAACGGACATAGTTGTGGATATTTAGAATCTTAATAATTCAGTATGTCCTGTGTTATAATAGATGTACTTAATGAACTTGCGTGAAGTAAAACATTTTCTAAATTTTGTGCCTGCTATTTTTCTTTGCTTTTGTGCAGTCCATCATATTTATATGTGGTTCATCATTCTTAGTAGTTTCTGTTCCTACTCCTGTCTCGTAAGTCTTCAATTAACACTTGATTTAAGAATAGATTTAAAAGGAATAATATTTTGATCCCCACACAAGGTGAGTGCAAAAAGAAAAAGATAATCCACTGAGTACAAGAAAGGAATCATGGGGGAATCCCAAAGCAAGGACCTTTCGGCAAAAAGGAGTAATTGAATCTCTGAGTGGTTTGAAAACGGCAATTGGAGTACAATAACCTCAGTTAACAGGTGGACGAGGGAAATGTTAAGAAGCGTAAGTGCGGATCAGGTCGGCAACCACTATTTCCTGAGTTGGAAGACATCATCTGTGAAATGGATTGCTGACAGAAGCACAAAGGTTTTGGTTGTTTATAGGGCTGATATTTAATCATTTGGCCTTGCAATGGTACCACAATTAGACATATCTCCAGAAGAATTCACAGCATCATACAACTTGACGGATGACTTCCTTCAGCAGTGTAAACTGTCTCTAAGAAGATTGACAATACTGTTCAAGCTAAAAGACAGTAAAGTTATTAAAGGTGCACTTGCATTTAAACCTTTTGTTGATGGCATTGACTTTTCTAAATACCATCTATATAACATGATCGCTATAGATGTGGGTTTACAGTGTTTATGGGTTAAGAATCTCAATTGACAATTGATCAGAAAGGTGCCTTGTCAATTTACATTCCCTTCACTGGTTATGAAAATGCACATACCTATATTTTGGCAATTAGTCTGGATAGAAAGAAAGTCCTACGTCTAATCAAAGGACAAGAAAGACACGATTGAACTTGTTTCAGGCATTTATATTCTTAAACTGAAAAAGCCTGGTGCACACAAGTAGCTATAAAAAATTGGGTCCATTTAATACTACCTATTGTTTTGTGAGGTGGCCAAATAGGTTTGCTAGTCTGGGATTCAACCAGTATTCCCCACTTTAAAGATATGAACTTCCTTGCAGAAAAAAGAATAGATAAAATAATGATTCCCACAAAACTGACTGCCTATGTATAAACTCTTGATACTGCAACAAACAAGCTATTCAAGGTCTATTTGTGTATGGAAATCAATGATTACATTGAAAATAGAATGAAAAGAAATCAGAACAGAAACTTTGTGAAGCCTAGCCTGGAAGAGGTTGTGACTTTGGTGAAGAATTCATGGAATAAAAACATGAATAAATTCAATAACAATAAAAATTCTGTATAAATTTTAAAAATTCATAAAAAACAAAACAATCATTGTATTAAAGTGTGGTTCGAGCTATAAATGTTATCTGGATTTGGAAGTTTTTTAACACAATAAAAAATCTATTAACTATAAAGTTTGTTGCGAGCAAAAATTTATTTGGGTAGTTTTAAATTAAAAATTCTTTTATTAGGTAACATAAAACTGTTCTATGGTGTAAGAACAGATAAGATCATGCCATGCTGAGACTTTTTTTTTTTAGGAGTCTAAAATCACTAGGGGGGGGAATCAAACCTCAGACTACAGATCAACAGAAAAAATAGAAAATGTTCAGTATCATTTGAATTCATACCCAAGTTTTCTGCAAGACATACAAATATGTTAACTATATACCACTATTGGGCTCATGATGTAAGAACTCCTGGCTGAAGTACATTGATCAATAAGGAAACTCCGAAGTAGTATTTAAAAAGGATTTAAAAAATTATTGAAGAGCATCGATACAAACCACATCAAGTTCTCAATGTTGGTGAGAAAAATTTTAAAACATCATATTATGTATTACTACATGTGTAATAACACAAGAGATTGCATGATAAAACCAATGGTAGTTCATTAATCCTTTGCACTCGAAGTTTTTTTTCATTCGTATTACCAGCAACTCGAAGCGATTTTAGTGAAAAGATCATATTCACATGTAAGTTTGATATATGCATTAAAAGAAAAGTCATCGTTATATCTTATTATTTTTTTAATTCTTTATGAATACAAATGTTATGATATATAAAAAAAAAAAAAAATTATAAAATTATTACATTTTGTAATCGTCCAAAGTGTGATACCTCTCGAAGCAATTGCCAATATGTAATCTTGGCTTTTCTAGACAGGTATCACAAAAATAATGGGTCTGCCGTCTTTCGCCCGGAATTTTTCTATTGGAACACACTACACAATCTTTCTTGGTTCCAGAACGTATAATGTGTAGGTGGTTGTTGAGCCTGCCCTCCGTATTTGGTGTGTGAGTGTATTCTCGAGATGTGCTGTTTTGTCGAAAATTCCCAACCAATTGCTCCACCAACAATTTTACAAACTTCAAATGTGACATTGGTTTTTCATTATTTATTTTTTTAGCAGAAGTGTACAATATGTATGAATTTACTGTACACATTTCCATCCCCCAGAAAAATAGTTTTCTCCACCATTTCAGGGATTTTCTTAAAAAACAATATGTTGCAGCATATTGGTCGGCCCGATCTACTCCACGCATATTTTTTGTGTAATCAATAACCATTTTAGGTTTTTGTATTCTGACCAATTCACCACCACGTACTCTTCTATGAATCGATATCAAACCCGCTTCATTACGAGTACTTAACAAAGTTACAATCCTTTTGTCCTTCCATGCAGACCATAACTAGTTTTTACGATTTGTTTTGTTCTTATGTTAAAACTGAAAATTATTTGCGTCTCCGGCTGAGCCTCGAGTTTGAAGACAAATTTTAAATGGCTCCGCTCCGGAGCCCTCGAGTGCAAAGGGTTAATCCTCTAATCATTATGCAATGAAAATTTCAAAAACACAATGTAGTCCACAGGTTAAAAATATTTAGCTCAATGAAATTTATAAATATTTATAAAACAAAAATAAACCAGATTAATGACCTTTTAATTTTAAGAAAGCAGGAAACACAAAAGCTAGATACTATACAAGAAAATTCAGAAGATGAGCATTTACAACTGAAAAATCATTCTCATTTGTTCTGTGTTTACAGATATAAAGTGGGAAAAAATTGCCTGGACACACACATTATCTGATATACATATCAGCAGGGCTTGATAACTCTCAGCAAACTGTACTTGCCCTTCTCAATAAGAAAATCAAGGAACCTAGTAATAAAATATTTCCTACTTGCAACCGCAAAAATCTGGTTGTCAATAGTGACTGTTTTTGTCAAGCCCTTCCTATCAGTACATAAAACATTTGTTTAGTTATTACTATATTCAATGCAACATGGGGGAGCTTCCAACCACCTCCACCTACCTTCTTGTAAAAATTCTTCATCGCTATAACAGTTTTGTATTACGTAAGATACTGTACCGGAAATAAATCCATGTTATAGAATGTGTATATCTATACATGCATGAAATTTTCTTGAGTTCATATACTCTGATCATATATATTTATGTGATTCAGCAAAATTTAATAAAAACAACCAATTAAAATAAGGACTTCAATGGAAAAAAAATTCCTACACCATTAAAACAAAACTTTCAGTTTAGCCAATAAATACTTAAAACCGAATGAAACTTCATGCAAAAAAGTGCATTAATGAAATAAAATTTCGTGAAAGAGAAAATAGAGGAATTTCCTTCTAAATATAAAAAAAATAAATATTTTAATGAAGTTAATGTAAATATTAAATAACTGAAAACGTCTTGTTGCAAAAATTGCTACTATGAATCAAAGTTGTTATATAAAATGGTTAGATGTAATGAAGCTTTACATATATTCAGTGACGGATTAAGAGTGGTGTGACCGGTACTATCGCACTGGAAGTCAAGATAAGGAAGGGTGTCAAAATGGACTAACAACTATGAAATATAGACAAGGCCAAATCTCTTTAATCATTTAAGCATGTATTTTTAAATATGTTTCAATAAATCAAATTGATGTTTTATAAGTTTTCTGAATGCAGTATGTAATTATGTTTACTTCTGCACATTTTCTGAAACCTTTATACAAATAAATTCAGGCTAATAAGTAAAAATTACATCAAAATAGATAAACTTACTTGACTGTACAGAAAACATTCCAGATTATTAAAACTCATCTAAGACTAAGTTCTACATTAAAATAATTTAATTTTTGGCTCATTAGTTAAAGTATTTTAGTTTAGTTATATGATGTTTGTTGTAAAGAAATTTTAGTTGTTATCATAGCTTTCCATCTTATAATATTCAGCATTCTTTATGATAAAATTCAGTAGCTTATTGAGGAGATACTTAGAAATAAAAAAATAAAAAAATTATTTTGAAACACTTGTGGGGGAGGCAAATTTTAGGCTCTCACTGAGTGCTATACAATCTAAATCCATCTCTGCATATACAAGGTTTGTTCAAAACGAAACCAAACTTTTGAAATAGTGCGCCAACCGGCAGAGAGAGCATGCTGCAGCTACTGAGCGCACCTAGCGGCAAGTTTAGACAGCGAACTGCCATTTGTCACATTTCGCTTTGATCGTTAGTTGGCAAGCTACAGCCGCTGAAGTGAGCATGTGCACAAGCTGTTCGTCGGATTGGTGCCAAAGTGACAATGAAAGAGCTTGAAGAACAATGTGTGTGTGTGTGAAATTTTGCTACAAACTTGGCAAAAGTTTTACAGACATTTCAATTGCTTAGCCAAGCATACAGGGAGGACTGTATGAGTCGCACGCAGTGCTATGAATGGTTTAAGTGTTTTGAATATGGCAGAATGTCAGTCGGTGATGATCCCAAGCCTGGACGACCTTCCACATCAACAGATGACCATGTCGAAAGAGTTCGTGCTGTGATTCGTGGAAATCGTTGTTTAACTGTTCAAGAAGCTGCTGATGAAGTGGGCATCAGCATAGGATAATGCCATCAAATTTTGAGTGACAAACTTGAGATATGTTATGTCAGTGCAAAATTCGTGCCGCATTTGTTGACTGACGATCAGAAACAGACCCGTGTTGAAATCAGCCAGGAACTGCTTGCCACTACCAATGACAACTTCCTTAAGAACATCATAACAGGAGATGCGACATGGGTTTATGTCTATGATATTGAAACGAAGGTGCAGTCATCGCAGTGGATGGGCAAAGGGTCTCCTCGTCTAAAACAAGTATGCATGAGTCGGTCAAAGATCAAGGTGATGTTGGTTGTGTTTTTTGACTGCAAAGGCATTGTCTATCAGGAATTCGTACCACATGGTCAGATGATAAACAAAGGAGTCTAAAAGACAATTCTAGCATGTTCGAGGAATGCTGTACACAGGAAGAGGCCGGAATTGTGGGAAAACCAGATTTGGATGTTGCATCATGATAATGCGTCGGCTCACACGTCACTCCTTGTCTGCAGCGCAGCTATCTAGCAAAACATCACACTCCCGTTGTGCCCCATCCACCGTATTCTCTGGATCTAGCCCCAACAGACATTTTCCTGTTTCCCAAACTTAAAACCACGTTGAAAGGTTGTCATTTACAAACCATAGAGGAGATTCAGGACAACGCGACAAGAGACCTGTGCGCCATCCCAAAAAATGTGTCCCAGGAGAATTTCCAAAAATGGAAGAAATGTTGGGAACAGTGTATTGCCAGTAGAAGGGACTACTTTGAGGAGTACAGTGCTTAAAATGTTGTACAATGAGCAATAAAGATGTTATAGCAAAAGTTCAGTTTCTTTTTGAACACACCTTGTATTGTTCTGAAATAGAAATTCAATGAACTTCATTAATATAGCATGAAAATTTGATCAAAACAAAAGGTACTAACGAAAGTAATTCTTGTTGCGGCACCAATTTTCCAGATTGTTCTCTTCGGAGTAGCACTTTGGGACTTTAACTTTGCCTAAGAAATGTTCGAGAAGATCGAGTGTCGATAAAGACTGGCTGAAAACTAATAACTTGTCGCCTTTTTCAAGAGTTTGATCAATAATAGCAAAAAGAACCATAATTTTGTGACTGTTCTCCAAGACACCCAGCACATAATCTTTCATCAAAGGAATAGCCTGTTAATGAATTTATTAAATTAAAATCCACACATTATTATATCCATACATTAATTTAAATTAAAATGCACACCAAACAAACATTTTATATTTGTGTTAACATCTTAAATTTTATAAATATTCGAAGCAAAAACCAGTCTCTCAAAAAATGCTAAAAATTAAACTACTCATTTGATATAAATAAAAATTCCTAAAATTATTTTAAAACAAATCAATCAATTAGTTTAAGTTGAATTATTAAATATTGCTAAAATAGTAAAAATTAATAAGTGAAACTCTTTATAAAAAATGCTAGATGCCACAATTAAAAGTTAAAATTTTCCTGAAATAAAAACTGGGGATTAGTTGAAAAATTCGAAGAAAGACGTAAAGTGCTGAGAGACAAATCAGTGATTTCATCATTTCCGCATACTACACAACAGTTTTATCATTAAGGAAACTCACATTGAAAAAACGATCATGGGTAACAAGAAGTGATTTATGGGATGATGTAGGAAAAGGTTTTTCTTTTCTTTTCTTTTATCATGCTGGGGATACAATCTTATAGAAACAATACAAATCACAATAATTCAAAACGGTATCTATGCAGAAAAAAGTCTAATGAGTTCTATGGTTCCATGAGTCCAAATTGTTGTCAACTGTTCAATGCAATTTTCTAAAGATAACAGAAAAGAATGAAAATTTCTACCACCTGCTCACAAAAGCAAAACGCCATAATAAGACAAAATTTGAGAAGACAAATGTTACTAAAGAAGTAGTTAATACCGTGCAGAATGCTTTTCCCAAAGCAGACAATTAAAATCTACCTACTGAACTTAGAAGTTGAAGAAACCCTTACACACATTATAGTAAACAAAAATTACACAAAAGGCTTTGTTTGCATCTATACATAAGTACAAAATTTTTCAAGCCTTTCAGTATGATGACCACCTAATGTCATGGATGCTTTTGCAACATATCAATAACAACTACCTACAGCATGTGTATGTTTAACAAATGAAGCAACTTTCCACCCCTTTGGCAAAGTAAACAGACAAAAAGTATGTATATATAGAGATTTGAGAAATTTCCATGTAGTTATTAAAATATAAAAAAAAATTTGATGTGGTGTCATATACACAACAGGGTTATTAAACTTTTTATTTTGTCTGAAACCACAATAAAAACAAATGCACACCTAGGTATTATAGAGCTTTTTTGTTGTTGCACCTCAGTTGGAAGAATTTTGACAATAAAATATTTTCCAGCACAATAGTGTCTCATCGTATACGAGATTATTTGAGAATTGCTCAGTTCTATTTCCTAACAAATGGATTATTGAGAATGGTCCAAAACGATGGATGTAAGCTGATCACTACTTACTGTTTTACAGTGCAAATACAGCAAAGGTCATGCTGCATAGGAACCTACAGTTTTTTCAAGTAACCTTAACCTCTTCAAGCCTAGAGAACCAACCCCCACAAGTAGTTTTAACCACTCCAGGCCTAAGGAACCAACTCCTCCCCCCCCCAGACCACGATGAGTAGTTAAGTCAGCAAGCAACATTTTTTTAGCACCGTTGGGAGTTGAACCTGGGTTAATGGCACACACTAAGACAAATGCATCACCACTGCACCACCACAAGGCCCATGGATGTAGAAATAAGCCAGATACTGGAACACTGAAGAGGAAGGAAAGAGATACTATTGCTTCAGTCTTTGAAGAGATTTTGGACAAAATACGGCAAGTAATTGAATACAGATGTTTACTCGGGGTTCATACTCTTTCTCAAAGGGGAAAAAAAAAAAACCTTACCACGGAAAGAAAAAAAACACACATTATGGTTTCATTAGTGTCCATTTTTATGTCTTTTTAAATTTGTAAACCGTTCAAAATGCAATCAATATCTGCTCCTGCAAAACACACAAACAGCCATAGCCTACGTTTCAGTACAAGAAGTCATAGACCATTTGCGTGTTTTGCATGTTGAATGATATTTCACTTTACGCAGTGAACCAGTAATAATAAAACTGTTAGAGTAGTTAAAAAAAATAAAGATTAAATTTTTTTTAAAGTTCTGTATATATTAAAAAGTTTGGACACAGCAGTCAGCTGCTTATACTGTGATTAGCCTTTCAGTTCTTTGATTTTCTCCTCTATTTCCTGACTAAAAGTCTGAACCTGCTTTGCCTTTTCAATTTGTGCTGTCTCTAACATCTGTTTGGTGATGTATTTTCAATTCTTCCACAAACTCTTAAGTAATCTATCTGTTACTGCTCTTACACTTTTGATAGTATTCTCAGATTTTCATTTATTCAGATGTCAGCAATACATTGTTCAGAGAAAACCTTTTTCTCATCTGAATTATCATGAACTAGTATCAAAATAGAAGGAATATATTTAACCAGAAGGTACCTGCACTTACCCTCGAGAGGTTTGATTTTGAACACTCGTGCCTAGGGTTGGGAATATCCGACTATAAAGGGTTTTACACATTTACTATGTATGAAAGGGTATAAAACTATAATTAAATCCTTTAATTGCCATCTAGAGTTTTGCTTGCCATCTAGAGTTTTGCTTAGTTCAAAGCTTTCTTATGATAACTAGCCTCTGTTCAAAACTAAAAAATTATTATTTTTTTCTTTTTTAATGATGCAAAGCCTGCTGAGATAAAATTGCACCAAATAAGAAGTTTATTACCAACCAACGGATGAAGAAGGGAATAAATGCCTTACATGGGACTTTTATAGGAAGTTAATTTGAATTCATGTAAGCATGACAGGAAATTCTGCAGCAATTAGCCTGATTGAAAAATGTGAGCGCAAAGTGTCCCTGGCGGGTCCCTATATTTGGGTTTAGAACACAAAGTTCTAACCATAGGCCTAGGTTGGCCAAAATTATTTGTTTGATAACATATAGTGTGCAATGTTTTTCAGTTATTTTGTGTTTTAATTCTTGAATTAAAAAACAATATGGATAGTATAGTTCTAATTATAAACATTCAAAATTCTACTTGTAAGAACTTGAGTGAAAAATTTATTCTATCTAATGCTTAGAACAGAAATAAGAAATGGAAATAATTTTTTAAAAATCAAATTATAATAAGAAAAATAAACCCATTTTCATGCCATATGAAGGCAACTTTCTCTAAAGTGGCTTTCTACAAACTGCCAAAGTGGCCACATGTGGAGAACATCATTGTGTTTGTTTGTTGTGCTGTTATTGTACTTCTAATAGGTTATATGATATACGTTCTAGCAAAGTTATGTTTAGACTGACATGAAAGAGTTATAGTGACAATTCTAAATTTAGGCTTTTTATGAAATCAAGTATATATTACCATAAAAAAAAAAAACTTGATTTTATTAAGCAGCAGGCACTCTAGTGGCTAGTTCTTGTTAAGTGAAAATCTTGTTGCTTGTTTTGCAGAAATCAATTGCTTTCAATGAAATTTTTTTTAACATACTTGAGATTTTAAGAAGTGTCTTTTGTTTTTTCGATAAGGAATAAACTTATGAGATTTTGTACTCGGGTTTGGTCTAAAATTTGTTTGATTCTTTCGAATGGCACTAAAAATCCTTTCTGTAATGGCATTGCTATATGGGATCAGCAATGTACACAACATTAATTTTGATAAAGCTCCATATTTCTCTACTCCAGAAAAATCTCAGAAATTTCATTCCATGTAACATCCATTCTTGAACACTCATCTATACTTCCAAACTGAGATGATGCAAACTCAGGTTCAAGTAGATGGATTTTAACTGATATTAGGGTGCTCATAAGCGAGGATGCCATATACTCTGCTGAAGAATAAGACATTTTTTTGCGGCTGCTCACATCTGCTATTTCAGCATGTTGTCACTTTGCAAAGGGAATTTTTTCAGCGTGTATAAACACACATGGCACACAGTAGACTTTTTGAAAGAAAATAGAATAAGGCCCACTTAAAAAAAAAAAGAGGGACCAATCAGCAACAAATACAGTGATCTTCTTCATACACGTTTTTTTTTAAAAAATTGTCACTGAAAAATCAAATCGAGTTCCTTGAAACCCTTATTCTGAATTTTTTTTTTTAGAGATAATTTACATTTTATCCTACATCCCTCCCCCACCCTGAGAAAAATGTAGACCTAATAAACAAGAAGTACTGAAAAATAAAACAAACTATGCTGATTTTGGTCAAAATAGAACCTAAATATTTATAAAGTAACCTAAATAGATGCTAAAATTCAAAACAAAAATTGCATTCATTAAATTACGGTATTTTTAAAAAGTACGGAACAATTTTTTAACTGATACAACAGTGTTG